>JAPPVO010000002.1:121308283-121450689 GCA_030407325.1 Camellia japonica | reverse complement strand
GTGTAATACGCTTTCCGTTAGTTTGGATAAAAAATTAATAATAGAACTACTAGTCCAAAATCACATGAATTTTTTTTTGAAAAATACTTTAAACCACTAATTAGTAGTTCAAATTTTTTTGTGCCCTAGTGTATTTTTTTTAATTTTATTTTTAATAATTGCCACCCCATTAATAATGGGATTAGTGATGGCAAAATAGTAATCTATAGCATTGCTCTCTTTTTTTGCTATATTTGAACAATAAGCAGCAAAGTGTTACAATTCCAAACCACAATGAGGTAAAATAAATATAACCCCTTAAAGATTGAACATTTTAAACTCGCCATTCCAATACAAGAGATTAAAATATCATTTGTAACTGGAAAGACAGTTAGCAAGAGATCAAATGGCTACCTTACTAATTCTGCTCTTGTTTCTCTCGACCTCTCGGCAGGACTCAGAGCAGGAGCAGCAGCAACAGGACGTGAGGATTGCAAGCCAACACGATGCAATAGCGGCGGCCCAGAGATACGGCCCCCATTCCGGCTAAAGGACAATGAGCAGCAGCAGCCAGAAACACTGTGGCTATCCTGGCTTCGATCTTTCTTGTGATCATGAAAACCACACCATGCTTGAGCTTCCATTCTCTGTTAAGTAGCAGTCAAAGAAATCGACTAATATCTCAGTCGATCACACACATATGACCCTCATGACTGCTTTCCTCAACTGCATCAAAACCTCTACTTATCTACTACAACCTGTCCCTTCCAACTGGCAATGAATCACAACTATAATTTGAGCTTTTTCAGTTGCTCCTCAACTTTGCCAATCTCATACAATCCGATCACTTGTCTCAGTAGAGACCCCAATCGCAAAGTTTATGCCTTTCCGTCGGACAATTTTATGTACTATTATCCCTTATTGTCTTGCAAAAAGATGTCCTTTAAGATTTCATCGCCAATTCCATTTGACATATTTGACCCGCAGCCATATGAGCTTATATTGAAATGGTGCACACACCGACATGGGGCCTGTGACACACCACAGTCACGAACTACAGGTACTTCTCTACTTTCTCACATTTTACTGGTTTTTAGATCATCTCTCCCATTACATGCTTAGGATGAACATCTTTACTAATCTAATATAAATAAATACTAGAGGGCATGTCTAAAATTTAAAATAATAGTTAGTAGTATTTGAAAGAGTTGGATTGATAATTATAGCAGTTAATTGAATCAGTTGAATTTAAGAGAATTTTTAGAGTATTTATCAAAGGTATTTGAAAAAATAAAAATAAAAAATGTGATAGTTTATACCAAATCAAGTCTAGACTTACTTTATATAATAATAACAGAAAAAAAAAAAGTTTACTATGTGCACCTTCTAAGATATAATTTTTTTTTTTTTTTTTGACTATAAAAGTATTTTTCATTAATTTTCATTTTCAATCAAATCAATCACCAAAAAATATAGGAAACATATAATTTCTATCAAAACAGACAGCCTTAGCTTTCGAATTCATGTACCACTATGAGATTTAAATTCAATGTTTCTTGGAGACAGAACTTTAAGATCATATTAGTTCACAAATTATTTGGAATGTTTAATTAATCAGGAGAGTGTAACTTTATTTATTTATTTCTCAAGACAGTCCTCACATCTTATTTATTTTGTAAGCACTGTTTCATTTGTGACTACGGACAACATAGGTTTATGATTGATACTTCAGCTCACAAGTCGAGCTGGGTAGTTTTTGAGGCTTGTTTAATTTTTGAGTTGGACTCGGAATTTAGATTTCTAGTCTAGTCTACTAATAAAATATTTCTATAATTTTAAATGTATTATTTATATAAAAGTATTAGAAATTAATTATTTATAATTCCATTCTTCCAAGAATTTTTTAGGTTGAAAGCTTATATTATACTGTTGAATTTATTACCCAATTTTTAACAATTAATTACTTAAGCTAACTTTGTTTCTCTTTTGTGTTGCCGCTTTTCCCATTGTTTTTCCCTTTGTGTGATGACCGTTATTATTGTTATTTTTTTTTCCTTTTTGCTCATTTCACGAAAGGCCTATGCTGTTATTTATAGTGACCTCAATCTCAAATTTGATGAGTGGCTTATAGATGGAATCAATTTCCTCCATTTTTATTATTTTATTTTATTACATCACATATTTATAGGACTTGGGAATTACAATGTCCTTAGGACTAGGCTTGGGGAAACTTCCATTTGTGCACTAATTTTTTTTCTCAACTAATACTAATTTTTTATGTTCATATATCAATTATTGAATAAAATTAATAAATCAAATATCAACTACATAACAGAAAATCAATTATTCGGATATCAAGTATTAAATTGGGGTTTTTCATTTTGTAGTTGATATTTGAACTATTAATTTTTGTTCGGTATTAATATTTGAATACGAAAATGGAGTGAATTGAGAAATTTTGTGACGTAGAAATGGAAGCTCTTGTGTTTGGGTTAACCACATCAGCTCGATGCTTCGGCTGCACCGAGTTTGGGAAGACACAAGGTCTTTTAATAGGTAGTGTAATCCCAAGCCGACTGATGGCACCCCTATTTGTTACTAGGCTTCTCATCAGATGCTATATGTAAGAATTTTAATTAGAATAATGATATATAAATAAAAAAAAATATACATAAATTTTAGGGAAAACTATAATAAAAAAAACTCAGCATTTTATTCTGATAACTAAATAAATCTTGAGTTTTAATTTTGTCAATTTAAATCCTAATTTTTATTTTTATTTATTTTTTCAATTTAAACCATTCACTTATTTCTTGTAAATAAAACCAACGGCAAAATGATATTTTAACTATTAAAAATGTCTAAAATATTCTTTTCGTTGAGTGTATTTTTTTTTTTTTAATTTTTTAATTTTTTTTTTTATTTTAAAGAGAAGACTTTATTAGTGCATTCAACATGTAGTACATATGAAATTACATCAATAAAGGAGATGTAAGAGTAAAAAGCATATCATAATATACTTTCAGGAACGAAATTAGGATTTCATTACTAGAGGGGCAAAAAAAAAAAACTCACCATATACACTAGCAAATATGTATGTATAATATGATATCTAAGTTATATATACATACAAAAATAAATAAATAAATCAAACACTATCGAAGTAATTTGGTATTGGATGAAGAAGTTTTTTTAGTGCAAACTAAAAAGAAAAATCAAGGTCGGAGAAAAGTGAGATATATAATTTTTGTTGAAACAAACAATATTTTTTACAGAAAGAGGGGGGCCATGATCTTCTATAGTCTTCTCCTAATTCTATCCCTAAATTCCATCTATGTTGGCACCAAGAAAAACACTCAACAATGTTGGTGAGAAACCAACAAAAAGAGGGGAAGCAAACAAATAACAATCCTCAACAATACATCAACAAGCTCACCACATTAGCTAAGAGCCTTAATAAATCTCCGCAGAAAGAACCAGCAAGAGCTGCTTCCGCCTGTGTTCCAGTGCATCCTTAATAAAGATGGATTCTCCTACAGATCAATGCTTTCCAGCTAGATCAGGGTGAGTTACAGACAACCAAACACAGTGAAATGTGAAATGTGAAAAAATAAGTGAAATGTGAATAAAATATACTTATGTTTCATCTAGTTTTACATAACTTCTTCTCTTTCCTTTTCCAAATCCCTCAACCAAACACAGTGTAACAGAACCAAACTCTATGAAGTTTACATCTCCTGCAAATTAGCAACCGCCTCATGGACTGTGTACATAAACTTCATAGAGTGGGATTTAACCCTAAGAGCAATTCTAATTTTTATCAATTTGCATAGCTCTTCAAATAAAAAATGCAACCCATTAAAGATACAATCATTCCTAGTTCTCCATAAGACATAGTGCAGCCAGTGGTAAAGCCCTCCAGATCATATTTACTTTTACTGATTTCTTCCATTTGAATCCCCACAGTCAAGTCCCCTCCATCCTTTCAGGTATCACCCATTGTATTCTCCACCAGCTCATCAAATTTGACCACACCCTCCAAATGACAGGACATAACATTAGAACATGGTTAACTGTTTCCAGATCAGAGTTGTAAAAGACACATTCATTTCTAGCATTAGGGTGCAGAACACCTAATCTTTGTATTTAATCAGTGGTTTCGATTCTATCCTTCCAGGCTAGCCACCCAAAGAATTGAACTTTTGGGGGAGAGATGCCATTCCAAATAAGATTAGTGACCTCCGTAGTATGCAGATGGACATTTCTACTGTATCATGATGACACACTAAACATACCTAAAGGAAAAGCCTTCTACATGATGCAATCATCTCTGTTTGAAAACGAAGGATGAATTGGTGATAGCAATGAATTAAGTCTTCCAACTTCATCAACTTCCCAAGCATCCTTCTGAACCTTCTCTCCTATCCACCATACTTCTCAGAGATGCACCTTCTCTAATGATAGTGAAAATAGTCTGGGGAATTTATTTTTCACACACCAATTACGAGCCCATTTGTCTTCCCAGAACTTGACTCTATTTCCATTACCAATAACAATTTCAAAGTTATCCAAGAAGAAGTTCAGCAGATTGGGATTGAACTAAGCAACACTAACATTCCGTTTGAATGGACGGCTTTGGTAAGAAAAGAAAAGAAATGGTGAGAATAGGAAACCTTTTCACTTGTTTGGATCATTAAGTAAGTGAAAAATGATGAGAAATGATGAGAGATAGTGAGAAAAGGATTCTCACCAAACCTATGTTTTTTTTTCTCACCAAAAGTGGTGAGATTTGGTGAGAAAGAAATTGGGCTAATGAAAGTTTTCTAAAATATTAAAATTACCCTTACGAAAAAACATAGCTTATTAATATGAAAGGTTACTTTGGTAAAATGAAATACAACATTTTCCTTTCTTTTCTCTTATTTACTCTATCCAAACAAGATTGGTGAGAAATCACATTCTCTTCTCTTTTATTCATCCAAACATAATGGTGAGAAACCATAATCATTTCTTTTATTTTCTCAGTGAGAAACCACAATCATTTCTTTTTTCACCTCATCTCACTATCCAAACGGAATGTAAAAATGACGAGGAAGCCACCTCCCACCTGAGCTGATGTACTTGCTCTACATAATATTTTTCCAAAGAACATTGGCCATGTTTAGGTTGATTTTCAAAAACTTATTTCAAGAATTTTTTCTAAAAATCTAAAAATTAATTTGGTGAAAGAAATAAAAAAAAAAGGAAGAAAAACTTACAATTTTTATATAATTTTATTGTTTGAGAAGTCGGAAATAATTTTTAAAATTTAAAATTATTTTTTGTAATATTTATTTTTATCAAAGTAGTTTCCATTTTTAAAATAAACTTCTGATATTTTTTTTTTTTTTTTTTTTCGAAAGATAAACAAACCATGGGAATTATCTTCAGGGCCATATCTCCACCACAATTTGGTCAGCAAACAATCATTAACCTCTAAGACATTCCTAATTCCCAGTCCCACTTGACTTTTGCTTTTGGTAATGTCAGCCCATTTTACCATGTGTAGTTCTTTTTTAAATTTGGACCCCTCTCCCCTGCAGCTTGAATCCTATTAACTGTCTTAGCAACTCCTTTAGGCATCTTAAACAAGTAGAGATAGAACACTGGCAGGCTTGACATAACAATCTTAATAAGAGTCACTCTACCCCCAAAAGAAAGAAGAAACTAGTTTTGACTTGAATTTGTTGAGAATAGGAATTTAGGTGCTCTTTCTCCTTGGAATAGCCCCAAGTGGAAGTCCAAGATAAGAAATGGTAAACTCTAACTTTTACAATTCAATCTAGTCGTAAAATCATCCACCATGACTTTAGGAACACCTACTCCGCATACATGACTTTAGAAAATTAATTTTCAGCCCTGATAGTACTTGAAAACATCTCAAGATCCTTTTGATGGTTGTTACCTCCAGCCATTCAGCCTCAGAAAATACAATTGTATCATCAGCAATTGTA
The DNA here is from genome assembly GCA_030407325.1 of Camellia japonica. Classification (NCBI taxonomy): domain Eukaryota; kingdom Viridiplantae; phylum Streptophyta; class Magnoliopsida; order Ericales; family Theaceae; genus Camellia; species Camellia japonica. The sequence continues at coordinate 121,444,717 of JAPPVO010000002.1, read as the reverse complement.
GATGAGTTGCAGATATTTCCTTTTGTCCCACCACAGCTCCGTTGATCAATCCCATGTCTTTTGCTCTTTGTAATAACATGTTAAGAGCCTCAGGCACTAGATTAAAAAGGAATGGTGACACTGGATCACCTTGTCTGAGTCCTTTTTCAGGGTAGAACTTAGCTGAAGAATAGCCATTAACCAAGATTGAAATTTTGGTTGTAGACAAGCATTCCTTCACCCATCTAATCCATTTGGAACCAAAGCCAAAGTTGGAGAGCATAGATAGTAGGCACTCCCATTCACTGAATTAAAAGCCTTCTCAAAATCAAGCTTTAAAATTAGTCAGTCCTCCTTGCTTTTTCTTCCACCAATCCACTACTTCATTGGCAATTAAAACCCCATCTAAAATATTTCTACCCAAGCAAAGCAATTTGCGCTTCCTACTTTACTTTACAGACCTGTTTTCTATCTGTTAGAGAGGACCTTAGATAAAATTTTGTACATGGACCCAATCAGACTGATTGGTCTATAATCTGATATGTTGGCTGGACACTCCTTTTTGGGAATCAATAGTATGAAAGAGCTATTGATTCCTTTAGAAAACACCCCATTATCGTGGAACTCCTTGAAGTATTGTATCACATCTTTCTTGACCATAGACTAGCACTTTGGGAAAAATAGTAAATTAAACCCATCTGGCCCAGGTGCTTTGTTACCCTCACAGTCTTTGATGGCAGCCTAGACTTTAGCTTCATAAAATCTTTCTTCCAATATAAGAGATGCAAGGTGTTGACTAATAGAATTGAAGCTTCCTTGTAGCTTAGGCCTAGAGATCCATCTCTCGGTGAAAACCTCTTGAAATGCATGAATATCTCATGCTTGACCCTCTGTGGTTCATCAGACAACATCCCATTCACTAAGATTGAATCAATCAGATTTTTATTCTATTTTCATATTGCCATAATGTGAAAAAATATTGTATTTTTTTATCTACTTTCATAGTCCAATTCATCCTAGACTTCTGTAACCACAGCCACTCTTATTTTCTACTTAGTGACCAACTATTCTTTCTTACTTCTCTTCTCCTAGCTATTCAGCCTCATCTAGGCTCCTAGTTTCAACCAGCCCCAACTCCAGATCATGCAATTTCTTTTCAGCAGCTTTTAAGGAGGTTGACATTGCTAAAAACCTTTGTGTTCCATTTCTTTAGTGTCATTCTTAAGTTTTTGAGCTTCAAAATTGTGGTAAATCCAGCCCATCTAGTAATGGTTGGATCATCCCAAGCCTTTTTTACCACTGCCAAGAAATTTGGGTGTAGTACCTAAGCATTTATAAACCGAAAGGGTCTTGGACACCAATCCCTCCCATCGTCCATCAAAAGTAGTGGACAATGGTCAGAGATTCCCCTTGGAAGACCCCATAACTTAAATTTAAACGTCCTCAACCATTCTACTGACATCAAGATCCTATCAATTCTACTTCATTTTCCCCCTTCACAAGAATTGCACCATGTAAATTGCCTTCCAAGAATATGCAAATCAGATAATTCCTTAAGCTCAATGAAATCATTGAATTCCTTCATTCCCCTATCATTTTTAGAACACCCTTTTCTCTCCCCTAATTTCTTGATTTCATTAAAATACCCCTTAGACACCAAGGCTTCTCAAATCTAGATTTTAATATAGAAAGTACCTCCCATAAGTGGCCCCTTTCTGTGGTATCATTAGGTGCATACTCATTCACTAGCACACAATCAAAATTTGGAAGTAAAGTAACCGAAAGTAAGATAAAGTTCCCTGTGCTACAGCATTCAGAAAGCTTGAAAACATTTGGATTCCAGATGCATAGCAGCCCACCAGTTAACCTATCTGAGTCATGAAATCCAAGTCATCCATAAGACATAAAGACTTTACAAAATCTGCTGACAAACCTGATTTCTTGATTTCTTGAATAAAGGAAAAATCAATCTCTCTCTTTAAGTACCTTCCTTATCTTCCCCCTTTTCTCTGCTTTGCCCAAACCCCTAACATTCCAAGCTAGTAGCTTCATTAAAACAACAACAAATGTCCTTATTTCACCTGATGTAGTTGCATAATCTTGAGCAACCCCATCCTTCTAAGCCACTCTTTCCGCATCATCTTCTTCCACCTCTATGATTTTACGAGTGGATTCCTCTTCTTTTCTTTGAAAACAAATTCCCAGAGCTTTGCCTAATTGTACCATAGCTTGCGCTTCATTTAGAAGTTCTCTCTCTCTCTCTCTGCTTGTGCGATGTCCGATTGACCTAGATGATGACTAAAGTTGCAACTGTTGCTTTGAAGGTTGCATCTCTGCTCCAACTTCCCATTACCATTGATCCACATTTTCTTGTCTTCTTTCTCCTTTAGCCATCCTTCTATGCATGCTTACTCCCCTTTCTGGTAGTGAGCCTCCTTTCATTGCAGATAATGGACTACTACAAGCTATACAGTTTCTTTTCCTCCCAAATACTTTCATTGAGTTAGGTATGGGCTGGATAGTAAGTAGGAACGATGGTATAGCCATTTAGGCTTGAACTTCATTATTATGAGCTAAGCCAGAAATGCCATCAATAACTCCTCTAGGCCCAGGAAAATCCCTTACCTTTTGGACTTCATTTAAAGCCACCTCAAGATTTATTCTAGGCTCAATTCCCCCAGATCCACTAAGGCTTATCATGAACCCAGATGGGTTGGCCTCTGACTCCCTTTCTTTATTTGCTTCATTAAGAATCCGGTTGGCATTCAAATTTCTCCCTGTAGTGATTTCATTGCATACTTCTCCAACATTTGGATTTCTCATGAGCTCACTGTCTCTTTCACTATTGAGGAAGATGAACCATTCTTCCTTTTTCCTTTTACACTTGTCCTTCTGAAATCCAGCTCATTCTTTTGGGTAGGTGCCACTTTATCACATTTGTCCACATCATCAGGCACCTTGCCGTCCATGTCCTCATCTTTTCCTTTCTTGCTATCTCCATTGTCAAGATTATGCTCATCAACTTCATTGGAGTTGTACATCTCCTCTCTTCTTAGATGCACAACATGATTACATGATTCCGTAACTTTGGTTACCATGACTTGCTCTTCACAAATTCTTACTGGATAGAAATTATCTCTACACTTCACTTGCACAACTGTGTTAATAAACTTCATAGTTTTTGTAGCAATTTTCACCCGTCTACACTCGAAGGATAAAGAGTTTGAGGTTTCTTCATCTAAGCCCACCATCTCTCCCCATAAAATTCCAATTTTATTGAACATATCAGTGCTCCATAGATTTAGTGGCACACCATAGCAACTTAGCCAAACCATTCTTTCTTGCTCCAAATACATCCTTTTCTTCCATTGAGTGACATAATCACACCATTCCTTAAGGTAATCATCAATTAGTACTAGCATTTCCTTCATAATTGCATTTGAATTGAAAAATTAAACAACCATTCTTCCTCCACTCTTCCTTTCCAAAATGTCCTTAGACCCTTTTTAATGAACTACATTTTGAAACTCAGAGAAGGCAGAGTAGCTTTTCAGCTTAACAATAACACTATCATAACATGTACCACCCATTTCCCGCCTTGTATGCCATGATAGTTAAGTCTTCATTCTCTCTTTGATTCCATTTCTTAACACCTCTGCATATGATTTTTGCCCTGTGATCTTCCTCCTAGTCATATCCACTCCATCTTCATTGAACTTTCCACCAACCTTGTTTACACTACAACATATAAGAGTTTTAGAGACAAAATTTTTTGGTTTCTAAAAGTGAAAATTATGTTGGAAAAGATATTTAGGGATCAATTTCTATCGTCGTGGGGATAGTCGCTAAAATATCGTCTCGAAAAGTAAAAAATAAGGCTTTTAGCGACAAAATTTTGAAAATGTCAGTAATAAATAGACTCTTAGGGACAAAATAATTTGGTCTCAAAATGATTTATTTTTTGAGACAAAAAATTTGGTCCCAAAATGATAATAATTCATCACTAATGTCCAATTTTCGTTTATAAAAATATAATGACGACACTTTTCGTAACAAAAATATTTAGTCCCTAAAAAATAATTTTGTCCCTAAATTTTGGTCTCTAAAACCTTAATTTTTTATAGTGTTATGAGGGTCAAACTTGGAATTGACAAAATTAAAAGCTCATGATTTATTTTGTTATGAGGGTCAAACTTTGAATATGTTTTGTTGTTGTTGTTGTTGTTGTTGTACTTATTATTCCAAAATCTTATATAGATTGATGCAGCTACATTGGGACTTATGATTTTAAATCAAAATGTCCATTAAAATGACATTTAATTACAGAATACCACTGTCATATTATTATGGGAAAAAAAATAATGTATAAACTTCTATAAGAATACTATTTTCCTTTTAATTAATAAATACATCAAGAATAGTTTACATAAAAACAAAGGAAAATAAACACATACTCCAACATTTCAATTTAATAGCTCTGAGAACAAAGCTATATACCATTGATTTTTAATTATTTCCCCCATATAAAAATGAAATTGATAAAAAAAGTGTAATTAGCAATTTATTTCTCAACCTAGTGTTTATAGGTCATTAAAAATAAATAAATAAAAACCTAGTATTTGTTGGTGAAGTTATCCATCCACCTCATTTATGTTGTTAACATTTTCTTAGTTTGACTATATTAAATTGCAGGTATACTCCGATGGATGTTTCTTCTTGTTGTAGTAATTATTGCAATGTATTGTGTCCTTAGATTAATAATAATAAAGAGAGAGGGCCAGACAAAAATTGAAAGATTTTTGGACGATTACAAAGCCCTCAAGCCTGCAAGATATTCTTATGCCGACATTAAGAACATTACCAATAAATTTAAGGACAAAATAGGCCAAGGTGGCTATGGAACAGTGTACAAGGGAAAACTATCCAATGATGTTCATGTTGCAGTCAAAATCCTCGACAATGTCAAGGGAAATGGGGATGAGTTCATCAATGAAGTGGGAACAATAGGTACAATCCACCACATCAATGTCGTACGTTTGGTCGGATATTGTGCGGATGGATTTAAAAGAGCTCTTGTTTATGAGTTCTTACCAAACCATTCCCTAGAAAAGTTCATATCGTCTAAACACGAAAAGAATTCACTAGGTTGGGAGAAGCTGCATGATATTGCTCTTGGCATAGCAAAAGGAATTGACTATCTTCACCAAGGTTGCAATCAACGAATCCTTCACTTTGACATTAAACCTCATAACATCTTGTTAGACCACAATTTCAACCCAAAGATCTCTGATTTTGGCCTAGCAAAGTTGTGTTCCAAGGAACAGAGTGTGGTATCCATGACTGCTGCAAGGGGCACAGTGGGCTATATTGCACCCGAAGTGTTCTCTCGAAATTTTGGAAAGGTGTCATGCAAATCAGATGTATATAGTTTTGGAATGCTGCTGCTAGAAATGGTTGGAGTAAGGAATAATAATGTAACACAAAACACAAGTGAAGTGTACTTTCCTGAATGGATTTACAACCGTTTGGAGAATGGAGAAGATCTAGAAGTCCAGATTGATAAGATGGAGATGCACAAATTGTAAAAACACTAACTATTGTGGGACTGTGGTGTATACATTGGTATCCTGTGGACCGACCATCAATGAAAGTTGTGGTGCAAATGTTGGAGGGAGATGAAGGTAGTCTGACCATGCCTTCCAATCCATTTGCCTCTACAAATCCAATGACGACAAGGGGACAAATGAGTGGAAGGCCGTTAAATAGTGAGTTAGAAGATATTTCCGAATTTGAATCGTTTTCTCATTGATGCCAGTAGCTGCATAACATCAGTGGTCGTTTTGCAATAAATATCTTCTTTGTTTTGATAGGTCTACAATAGGTATTGAGAACTTTGAATTATTTACAAACAATGGGTATAATGTATAATTATTATAAGAAATAAATAAACATCCAGTGTTATTTGTTGAGCTTTGTCTTTTTATATTTATATATATATTTATTTTTAATAATCGGGTTACCAATTTACATGTACCTTAACTATTCTCGGGAGACCAATCCCATTGCCCACTTGTAGGGGTCCCATTTAAAGTCAGAACAAACATGACTAACTCCAAAAAGATTATTGCAAATAGTGAATATTGAACTTAAGACCTGAAAGGAATACACCCCAAGCCCGAAGTTATGTCCACTAGACCAACCCTTTGAGGTTGAACTTTGTGCTCTTGTAGTTTGTTGAATGCCCAAGTAATTCATAAAGGCTCTGATGACCTTGCATGAGTATTAAAAAGGAAGAATTGCAATTTAGTTTGAATTTTAAAAAAAAAAAAGTAGACATATGTGGTAAAATTTATAAATATTAATAATTAAAATCATAATTTTTAAAATTTTGTTTTTTCTAAAAACCATTTAATTCTAAAAGCCATTTAATTGTAATTACCCCTATTGTAATTACCATTTCATGCACATGCAATTTTGTTTACCAGAGTGTTTTACTAAGTTTAACTAGGTGTTCCTCCACCTTAGTTCACCAGCGCACCCAAAATGAGAAAGTACTAAACCCATAAATAATTTAGGGTCACAATTACAAGAAAATTATGAAGTGTGGTGAACTCGCACGACTGACAAGGCCTTGGATTTAAATCAAAGGTCTGAATCAAGGAACTAACGGAATAAAAGGAGAGTAACGTGGTGTATATACCCGAGACATCACATCATATTTGTGGTGGCCAGAGAGAATGAGGAGTTGGAGGTGGCGTCGAAGGTTGGTGGTCGTGCACCGCGGTAGAGGGTGTGGCTGGAGCTAAGCAGTGGTTGGGTTAGGAGGGTGGGTTAGGGAGAGGGTATAGTTGGAATTAAAGTGGAGGTTCAAAGAGAAAATGAAGGGACTCATTTAGCTGGGTGGGGTTCAAAGAAGTGAGGGATGTGATGCCCCAAATAATCAAGAACATCAAAAGATATATTAACAATAATTACAGGGGTTTTTTTTTTTTTTTTTTCCCTTCTAAAGTTATAAGCGTAGGAAACGTCACTAACGAGTCCTTTACTCAATAACCAAGTAAGATCCCAGAAATCAGAGGAGTCAATATAGCCTCCCTTCTAAGTCCAACAATCTTAGATAACAAGCTATCTTTTTGACAGATCTTAAGATATATTAACACAAGGTCTCATAAGTAACGTGGAGATAGGTATAGGATCACAAAAATATTCATATGTATATAAGCAAATAATATTTTAGTGTTACAAATTTTTATTACAAAACAAGGTTCTATCAATATTACAATTCTGACAAAAAAAATGAAAATACGAATGGACTTATAACAAGGCAACTTCTAACTTTGTCTATGACAGCTAGAAATCTTCGAATGTCTCATATTCCTCGTTGGCTACGAAGGTTTCTTCAACACTTGATATGAAACGCCATGAGCTTTGAATGCCCAATAAACACACACGCATCCCATCCCTTTTTTTCCCAATCCAATATACTTACAAAAATACAACTGAATAATTAAACATGATGAACAAATAAGCACGTAATTAATTAGAGAGTCATAAGGTTAGATGTTAGAATCAAGAAATCCACCAAAGAGATTTCATTCTCCCAACCACATGAATTGGATTCGAATTATTCAATATGTCTCCTCTTTTGCTGCTTTGCAGACCTTACCTCGGATGCCTACAATGGTTATGTAATACGTAGCGCCAACTGAGTACCTCAAAAGAGACTATAAAAAATAAGGGCTTTGCCTATAACCTTCTCCAACCTTATCCATCATGAATACCTAGGGTCCGAATACAATTGATCCATTCAAGGGTTACGATACAACAGCTTGCGCAAGACTTTACATCAAATAAGGAACACGTCCCACCAACCGATTCAATGTAAACACAACAATTCTTCATAATACAATTTAAGTGATTGAAATCCAGTTACCAACCCAATTAAGTTTCCAATTGTGTTAAATGTTTTAAGTTAAGGTTAGAACTGTTTATCGAGACAATAATTTTCATACAAGTATGAGCATCATCAAAGTACCATTGCAAGGAAATATAGCCACAATAAAACTCAAACAAGTGATAAGAAGCATGTTCATAAAAGTAATTAAATGAAATCACCAACAAATATAAATTTTTAGATTAGATACATTTTAAAGATCACAATCTAAGAGACATTTCCAGATTTTTCCCAAACTTGGTCTTGCCATAGTTTGTAGAGAATTTTATCTAGTTTTCAAAACATTTTTCAGAAGTGGCACAACTTTGCTAGATTTTTAGATGTTTAAGAACTACGCCAGTGCTATCCAGATTCACTAATCGTCACAAAAATCGAATTTTCTCTCAAACCACTCATCTTTTTTGATAAAAAAAAAAAGTTTTCTACGAAAGCTAACGCTTAAAAGAAAGTTTTGACATAAAAATGAGGTTAAGGAGTTTTTTTTTTTTTTTTGTATTTTTCTAGAATTTTTGCAACTGGGCTATAAAATCCGGTTCTTTGAGCACAAAGTTTGAAATAAAAGAAAAAATAAGAAAAGAGAGTAGCCATGAGTAATTTTTCACCTCCATTGTGATGAAAACATGCTAAATAATATATATATATATAACTCATAATTTTAGACTCAAGGTGTTCCTTTGAGAATTATGTGAGATAGGTGTAGAAAAAGATAATTTTGCTCCAAATAAGAGGAAACACAAGTAAGGGTGGAATAAGGCTCAACTCTCTTCATTTTTAACACAAGAACACCATGTATACATATCGTAAAATGATATTTTAAACATCTAATTCCATGTATTTAAAAGAGAAAAAAAAAAAAAAAAAAAGGGTTGTGTTGTGGCTTACTTGAAGCTTTGTGAAGAGTTGCACAATTTTTTCTCTCTTTTTCCTTCTCCACCACCAAGGCTTACTCTCTTCCTCTCCACTCTCTCTTTTAGCTGAATGTGTGTGTGAGTGTATAAGATGTGTAAATGTGAAGGGTTGTGGTGTTTTTATAGAAAAAAAATGGTGCGAATTGTCTAAAATGCCCTTAGTTCAATTTGAATATTTACAACTCTATCAAAGTCAAAAACTTTTCCATGATTTAAGCAATTTGTCACAATTTGTACCATTTTTCAAAAACTTTTCCATTATCCAAAGCAATTTCTCCCATTAGTCAAAAACTTTTCCTTAAATCATACTTTGATGTTTGCAAAAGTATACCAAATATAGTATCCTCGAATTTGTCGACTATGTGCTTGTGATTTGAGGGAATCTTTCAATCTATTTTAGTGTATAAATTCATATATATATGTATGTAGATATTTTGTGTACTAATTATCTGTTTAAGAAAATGTGCAAATATGTATATATATATATATATAATGGTACTAACTTGGGTTAATTTGTGACTCAAGTAAAATGTGAGGGCTAAGGCCTTAATTTATAAATTGAAACATTTATTTAAGTGTAGTATTTAATTGAATTAGGATTTGAGAATTCAATTTGGTTAAAGTTTCTTCATTTTGAATTAAATGGCGAATTGTAATGAGAACCGAAAACCTAAGGTTTTGAATGGTAAATCTATAATTAGGGTGTTAATTAATTATTACTAGAGCGTTCGAAATAATCCCTAAGTTCCTGGGGTTTGATTAGGGTTTATGAAGTTTTTATTGGCGCGCGCTTTTCGACAATAAAGTTAAAATTGAAATCAAGTAAGGATTTGAGGGTCTTTATGGAAATAATTCAAAATTAAAGGTCTTAGAAATAAATTACAAAAGGTTAGGGGCCTCACAACTTCCCTTAAACAAATTCTGTCCCTGAAATTTAAACTATACTTTGTTTACAAATAATTGCGGATAGTTTGCCCGCATCAAGTCCTCGCATTTGCAAGTAGATTCTCCAATCCCTCGATAATGCCAAAGTACCTTTATTAAATGAACCATCTTGCCTCTAAGGTTATTCTCTTGTCTATCTTAAATTGCTACAGGTCCTTCTTCAAAAGTAACATCCTTATTAAGCCCAATTTCCTTCCAATTGATGACGTGTGACGGATCCGCGAGGTACTTCTGCAGCATAGATAGGTGAAAGACATCATGTATCCTAGCCAATTGTGGGGGTAAAACTAGTCTGCATGCAACTTCTCCAACTTTGTAATACTTCAAAGGGTCTGATATATTGTGGCGAGGCCTCCTTTTCTTTCCAAAACGTATGATTCCTCACCGCAGTTGAACTTTCAAAAACATATGATCATCGACCTTGAACATTAGAGGCCTTCTTCTTCTATCCGCATAACTTTTTTAGCAATCTTAGGTTGTCTTTAATTCTTGTTGGATAAGTTTGACTTTCTCAGTAGTCTCTAGAACAAGTTCTGGTCCCACTAGACCTGCTTCACCCACTTTAGTCCAACAGATCGGTGATCGGCAAGGTCGCCCATACAATGCTTGAAAAAGTGACATACCAATACTGGCTTGGAAACTGTTGTTGTATGAGAATTCAATCAATGGAAGGTGTCGTTCCCAACTTCCTTGAAAATTCATTACACAAGCGCTCAACATGTCTTCAAGTGTTTGGATAGTTCATTCAGATTGCCCATCTGTCTATAAATAAAAGGTAGTGTTGAAACACAACTCAATGCCTAGGGCTTTTTGTAGACTTCCCCAAAATCGGGAAGTAAAATGTGGGTCACGATTTGACACGATAGTTACTAGGATTCCGTGAATCAAATGATCTCTCAAATATAGAGGTTGCACAAGGACTCCAAGGTGTTAATTATCTTATAGGGTAGAAAATGTGCGGTTATTGTTAAACGGTCCACTTTACCCAGATAGTATCACGGCCCCTTAGGGTTTTTGGTAACCAGGTCACAAAATCCATCGTCACATGTTCGCACTTTTATTTAGCTATTGGTAGAGGCTGCAACATTCCTCCTAGTTTCTGATGTTTCGCTTTCACTTGTTGGCATGTAAGACATCTTGCCACAAATTGAGCCACATCCTTCTATCACTTTATCAATACTGTTGCTTCAAGTCTTGGTACATTTTAGTCCCTCCTGGAAGTACCATAAATGTAGAGTGATGAAATTCCTTGAGTACCTTCTCTTTAAGTGACTCGCTATTTGGTACAAATAGCTTGCCTTGGTACCTCAAACTCCCATCCTAGTGGATTGTCCAGTTGGGAACTGGTTCACCTGATTCTACGCGTGTTCTAATGAAGGCTACTTCTTGATCATGATTTTGGGCCTCCATGACCTCACCCATTAACTTACGCATCACATTTTATGCACTAAGGTACACCTTCCCGTCCTAAACCTTCACTTGAACTCCAAATTCATTGAGAGTCTTAATCATATTCCACTCCTTCATTGCCAATCTAGCTATTATCCCTCTACTCTTGTGGCTTAGTGCATTTGCTACTACATTGGCCTTACTAGGATGATATAAGACAGTGAACTAATAGTCTTTGAGATATTCCATCCATTGTCTCTGTCTCAAGTTTAGGTCCTTTTGCTTAAATAAATACTTCAAACTCTTGTGATCAGTGAAAATCTCAAACTGTTCCCCATACAAGTAATGTCGCCATTATTTTAGAGCAATGACCACGGCTGCTAATTCCAAGCCATGCGTTGGATAATTCTAGTCATGGGACTTCAATTGTCTAGAACCATACTTTTCTGTTCTGCATGAGTACGCAACCTAACCCTTCCTTGGCTGTATCACAATATACGGTGTACTCCATATCTTGTTTTGGAAAGATTAGTACTGGCGCATTAGTTATTCTTGTCTTCAACTCCTGAAAAAACTTTTTGCAATTCATCAATCGTGTCATTGGCTTAGCTAGTTTAGAGAAATCTTGAATGAACCTTCGGTAGTACCCAGCCAAACCTAAAACGCTGTGGATTTTCATCACAATCTTTGGTTGCTTTCAATCCAAGACTGCTTCTACCTTGGTTGAATCTACTGTAATCCCATTCTCAGATACTACATGTCTCAAAAATTTTACTTCTTTTAACCAGAATTCACATTTACTTAGCTTGGCTTACATCTGATTATCCCTAAGAACTTGAAGAACAATCCTCAAGTGTTGCTCATGCTCTTCTTCAGACCTTGAATATACTAGAATATCATCAATGAATACCACCACAAACTGGTTGAGATACGGTGCAAAGATCTTATTCACTAGGCTCATAAACATTGTCAGTGCATTGGTTAGTCCAAAGGGCATTACCACAAACTCATAGTGGTCGTACCTAGTCCGAAACGCAATCTTTGGTATATCCTCGCCCTTGACTCGTAGTTGATGGTAGCCTGACCTGAGGTCGATCTTTGAATAACACTTTGAACCTCTGAGTTGATGAAAAAGGTCATCAATCCTTGGAAGCGAATACCAGTTCTTAATCGTAACTCGATTGAGTTGACAATAGTCAATGCATAATCTTAATGTCCCATATTTCTTCTTGGCAAATAAAGCGGGTGCTCCTTATGGCCAGGTATTTGGTCTGATAAATCCCTTTTTGAGCATTTCTTGTAGTTGTATCTTTAACTCCCGTAGTTCCGTAGGTGCCATACGATAAAGGGCCATTGATATTGTAGTTGTCCTGGCTTGTAACTCTATACTAAAGTCTACTTTATGGTTTGGTGGTAATCTTGGTAATTCCTTGTAAAAACATCTGTGTATTCACAAACTATTTGAGGGAGTCCCAACTTGACCCGATTTTTCTCATTAAGAATCAAACTTTCCATCCATCCTACAAGTTGATCCTGTTACTGTGTCCTACATTTTGTTAGGGAATCTTGCCTATCCCCCTTAAATTGGAAACGTGTCCCATTGGGCGCATAAGCCACTATTTTCTTCTGACGGCAGTCAATAATTGCTTGGTGGGCGGATAACCAATCCATACGCAGAATAATGTCAAAATCAGACATTTCCATAACCCGAAGGTCAAAGGTTAGGCGCAAGTCTGAGATTCCTAGTTCACAATTTTTGCATATCATTCATACTCGGACACTTCCTTCCATTGGCAACATTACACATAAGGCAACCTCTAAGGGTTCACATTCAAGTTTCAAAGATTCAACACAAGCTGAAGATATAAAAGAATACAATACTCCTATATCAAATAAAACACGCACCCATGAGTTATGGAATACCAAATTACCTTCTATCACAGATGGAACCTCCTCTTCTTCCAGCAGTGCAAAGACCCTGCCAGTTGCTTTCTAGTTATTACTGGTCCTAGCATTCTGATTTCCCCTATTCTTCTGGTATTGCAAACTGGTTAGCCTCATCTTGTTTATCCATGGCTTCTGCCCACCTACTACTTAGGTGTTGGCTCCAGAACCTCCTCACTAGTACCTTGATGAAAGGAGTTGGGGCATTTATTCTTTCTGTGTCCAAATTGCTAGCAATGGAAGCACTGAATTTGTTCTGCCGATTTATACTAAAAATTTCCCTTCTGATTTTGTTGTTGTTGCCATTATTGTTGTGGTTGTGGCCTGAATTAGGGTTTTTGTGCCACATTTCCCTTGTGACTCCTTTGTGGTCCCACAGATGATTGTCCTCCCTTCTGCTTGTTCCAAATTCTTTTTGCATCGACAATTTCTCTTTTCAAGTCTAAGGCTGTATCCGCCACCTCAACATATGATTAGAGAAGCTGAGGCAAAACTCTTCTTCATATCATAAGATCCAAGCCCCATTCAAATTTTCTAGCCTTCTCCTTGTCATTTTCCATATATCGAGTGGCATAGCAGGCTATTTTCTTAAACTTTGCAACATACTATGCCACAGTCATACCGCCTTGCTCCAGTCTTTGGAACTTTAAAACTCGTTCCTGTCTAATGGTGTTAGGGAAGTACTTTTTCAAAAATATTTCCTTGAACTATGCCAACATCATTGTGGTGATATCTCTGTATTCCTAGATCAGGGTCCACCAATGATCCACTTTCCCTTCTAATTGGTAAACTGCTAATGCAATCCTATCAGCGTGTTCATTTATTCCCATCGTATTAAGCATCTTTTCAATCTGCCAAATCCAGTTTTCAGTGATCTTAGGATCGAACTCGCTAGTGAAGATCGGCGGTTGCTGCTTACGAAACTCAAAAAATAAATGTGTTCTCTCATTCTGACGTGTTCTCCCCAACCTTTCCAATTCTTTCAAAATTTGATTTTTGATATTCCTAGATAAGTCAGCAGCGGGGTTATGATTGTGACTTCGAACCCCAGATGCCCCACTCCTGTTCCTATTGGCATCATCGTTGTGGTTGGTATCATTGCTATTGCCTGCATAATTGTTTGCTCTAGTATGGTTCATCATCTGTCAAACGCACAGTTAAGTGCAAGTTAGGGCTTTGCTAATGCGGTTAGTCAAATGAATTACTAAGGGTGAATTGCTCTAATCAAAATATAATAACCATAACGTAGTCTTACTCAACTACCGATTCCAATGTTGGAATTGCTAGAACACCACCATACTCCTTCCAGAGTCAACAAGATCATGCTCGAAATTCAAAAGGACGTCCTAAGGTTGTTCAAAAAAAATTTCATTTTGATATCTTTTAGTTGATAGAATAGATAGTGTTATAATAATATAACATAGTTGGAGTAAGGTTGTCTCTAACTGTAGGCCAAAATGCGTAGGTAAGGGTTGAACCTAGGCTCTAATACCAAGTTATGACACACCAAATAATCGAGAACATCAAAAGATATATCAACAATAATTACAGGGTTTTTTCCCCCCTAAAGTTATAAGCGTAGGAAACATCACTAACGAGTCTTTTTGTCAATAACCAAGTAAGATCCCAGGAAGTCGAAGGAGTCAATATAAGCTCCCTTCTAAGTCCAACAACGTTAGATATTAAGCAATCTTTTTGACAGATCTTAAGAGGTATTAACACAAGGTCTAATAAGTAACGCGGAGATAGGTATAAGATCACAAAAATATACATATGTATATAAGCAAATAATATTTTAGAATTACAAATTTTTATTACAAAACAAGGTTCCATCATTATTACAATTCCGACAGAAAATGAAAATATGGATGGAATTATAACAAAGCAACTTCTAATTTTGTCTATGACAACCAGAAATTTTCAAATGTCTCCGGTTCCTCATTGGCTACGAAGGTTTCTTCAACACCTAGCATGAAATGCCATGAGCTTTTAATGACCAGTAAACACAAAATACACTTACCAAAATACAACTGAATAATTAGACATGATGAAATAAGCAGGTAATTAATTAGAGAGTCATAAGGTTAGATGTTAGAATCTAGAAATCCCTCAAAGAGATTTCATCCTCCCAACCACAAGAATTGGATTCGGATTATTCGGTATCCTCCCTCTTTTGCTACTTTGCAGACCTTATCTCGAATGCTTGCAACAGTTATGTACCGCGTAGCGCCAACCGAAGACCTCAAAAGAGACGGTAAAAATATAACCTCCTCCAATCTTATGCATCATAAACGCCTAGGGTCCGAATACAGCCGATCCATTCAAGGGTTCCAATACAACCGATTTTACTTCAAATATGGAGCACGTCCAGCCAACCAATTCAATGTAAACAAAACATTTCCTCGTAATACAATTTAAGTGGTCAAAATCCAATTACTACCCCAATTAAGTTTCCCATTGTGTTAAATGTTAAGTTAAGGTTAGAACAATTTATCGAGACAATAATGTTCATACAAGTATGAGCATCATCAAAGTACCACTGCAAGGAAATATAGCCACAACATATGTAATTACCATACAAAAACTCAAACAAGTGATAAGAAGCACATTCATGAAATTAATTAAATGAAATCATCAACAAATATAAATTTTCAGATTAGATACACTTGAAAGATCACAATCTAAGAGACATTTCTAGATTTTTCCCAAACTTGGCCTTGCCATAGTTTGTAGAGAATTTTATCTAGTTTTCAAAACATTTTTCAAAAGTGGCACAACTTTGCTAGATTTTTAGATGTTCAAGAACTACCCCAGTGCTATCCAGATTCGCCGACAATTACAAAAATTGAATTTTCTCTCAAACCACTCATCTTTCTTGATAAAAAAACACACACACACACACACAAATATATATATATATATATATATAAATATACTACGAAAGCTAACACTTAAAGGAAAGTTTTGACATAAAAATGAGGTTAAGGAGATTTGTTTTTTGCATTTTTCTAGAATTTTTGCCACTGGGCTATAAAATCCGGTTCTTTGAGGACAAAGTTTGAAATAAAAGAACAAGTAAGAAAAGAGAGTAGCCATGAGTAATTTTTCACCTCCATTGTGATGAAAACATGCTAAATAATATATATATATATATATATATAACTCATAATTTTAGACTCAAGGAGCTCCTTTGAAAATTATGTGAGATAGGTGTAGAAAAAGATAATTTTGCTCCGAATAAGAGGAAACACAAGTAAGGGTGGAATAAGGTTCAACTCTCTTCATTTTTAACACAAGAACACCATGTATACACATCGTAAAATAATATTTTAAACATCTAATTCCATGTATTTAGAAGAGAAAATAAAAAAAAAAAAAAAAGGGTTGTGTTGTGGCTTACTTGAAGCTTTGTGAAGAGTTGCACAAATTTTTCTATCTTTTTCCTTCTCCACCACCAAGGCTCACTCTCTTCCTCTCCAGTCTCTCTTTCAGCCGAATATGTGTGTGAGTGTATAAGATGTGTAGAATGTGAAGGGTTGTGGTGTTTTTATAGAGAAAAAAAAATGGTGCGAATTATCTAAAATGCCCTTAGTTCAATTTGAATATTTACTATAGCACTATGTACATCCTGTTATAATGGAATTATATTTGACTCTTTTAATTTTCTTTATTGAGAACCTTCTTAGTTGATATTTGAGCCTTGATTGAGCCGTTACCATAGTGGTTGGGCGAGATTGAGTCAAAAACTCCAAATTTGAATAGATATTATTGAGTAGTTTTCACTCTTTTATCATTTTATCTCTCCACACTTTGAATCTTAATGTGAGGCTATAACCATTGGAAAGCTTACTTCCAAGGCTTCAATTTGGATAAAAGAATGACCCTAAACGGAGTCCGGATGAGAGAGTTATGCCTGTTTGAAATTTGCGAATCTGTGTTGTCAACATAGTGCGCTCGAGCGCACCTTTCACCGCTTGAGCGAACTGTCTAGAATTAGATCTTTAAAAGTCACTTTTTTGGTCAAACCTCCTCACTTTTCACTCCCTTCTTTCTCTCTTTTCGCCATTTTTGATTTTTCAAGCTTTTTAGCCTTGATTTCATCTATTTCTACACATCTTTGACCCCTAGTCCCTTATACCAAAACATAGAGCTCGATGAGGGCTTCCATTTAATCTGAACGGATCGTCTTTTCGTCGCCGGTGGTTTTTTCGACTTGTCTTCTTCTTGCTTCAAGAGGTAGGGTCTATTTCTTAAACTCGATGTGAGTTCGGTAATGTATTTCTGGTATATTTTCAATACATAGATTTCGTTGTTTTTGGATAGATTTTGAAAATTTGTTTTAAAAATTGAGGGTTTGTTCCAAATAGGGTAGTTGAGCTATGGATTAAGATACAAAAAGTTTGGTTTCTATTTACAAAAATGCATATGAATTTTTAAAGGTAACAAGCCCTAATGTGAGAAAAACCCTGAAATGTTAACCTTTTGGGAAAATTGTTGGATTACTAAATTAAAAGAGAATTTGATCAGAAATGTGTCTTGAGATTTGGAAAGAAATATTGAATGTTCGATGCTCCTTTGGAAATGTTTTGGAATATATATTCAGATTGTTACCTTTTATTTATTGCATTAGAGATATCTAGTTTGGCTATCGGTGGAGGATAGCATTGTCGTGTGTTAGAAATTGCACGTGGACTAGGCAAACTGAACTATTTACAAATCATTCACAACACGGTGCATATAATGGATTTTGGGAATTTAAAAGGCATGTTTTGAAAATTCTTGTGTCATGTTTTAAACGCATTTGTTTCATTTTAAAAACCATATTTTGGATCACATGTATTGTGTTATTTGGAAAAAGGGTAAATAAAATGGTAAATGTGGGAAGTAAGTATTGTTTTGTTGAAATAAGTTGGCCTGAGTATCTATGGTGAAAATCCTAAAAACCGCGCATATACAAAGGTGCCGATCCTGCAGACGAAATATCCATAAAATGGCAATAGTAGCGCTTGTATAGCCTACATTTACATGGGTGCCGATTTATAGTTTCTCGCAGATGAAATTTCTGTGTAAGGTTGTATTTGTTTTGGAAATTTATCCATTTTATTTATTATGATTTTTGGTTTGGAAAAGAATGGTTTGGAAACTATTTTAGCAATGTATTGAGATACCTGGATTCGTTTGGAGATGGATTTCTATTGTTTTAAACAAATGTTGTAAAACTCGAGAAACGTTTTGAATAAATGAAAGGTTTTGGAAATTGGGAAAAAGGGATTCTTATTGAGAAATCAGTTGGACTATTAAAATGCAGTTGGGCATATTACATATATGTATTGCATCATGATCATTTATACTAATGAAGCATATTTAGTTTCTGAAATATCTTCTACTGGGTTTTATGCTCACCCTACGTGGCTGAAAATGTCTTTCAGATGTGCTTACGAGGATGTGGACTAAGACATCGAAGTTTTGTTGGAACCGTGTAGAGTGGTTCCCTTATTTGTATGCCGTGGGCCATTCATGTTATATATTGGCCGTGTGTCATTCTTGTAAGGGTTACACCCTTTGTATGTGATGTAAGCCTTTGGGCGTTTCAATTTAATTTATAACATCTTTGTATGTTTTAATTACAAGAACATACATTTGACTTAGATGTTGTATCTGGGAAGGTATTAAATTGGATAAACACATGTACTGTGTGACTATATCATTTACATTTGCATGAGTATTGTTATCTATTATTCATCATTGGGTGGTTTATTCACGTGGGCCATACCTCGTAAATCTGGGGTGTGACAACTTGGTATCAGAGCTAACCAAGTTTGAAAACCTTGGGCTCGTGGGAAGTGGTTAGCCATAGTGGGATTATCATGCTCGGTGAGAAAATTTGTATGTTATGTGCTAAGTGATAACATACTTATGTGTTGCATTTTATGTGGGTATGGTGTTGAGACTCATAGATATTATTCGGTGTCTAGTTGACTAACTTGGAGGTCTTATTGGAAACGCGCTTGATCAACTTTGTTTCTAATGGGAAATCTAAGCAAGCACTGGAACGGATAACTATCTTTGTAGACTTAGCACCATTATGTGTTATGTGTTATGTGTTATATGGTAGGTGATGTGTGATTTGAGTGGAGTCTCAATGTGGTGGTTCGAATAATCGTTATGTAACTGTTTTAGTATTTCGGTGAAGGGTACTCATGTTATGTATCCTAGGTTACATGTTTTCTCTTTAATAGAGACGTGTTGGGTGGTGGTAGTAAACGTTGATGGGCACCTCTGCGTGTGCTATATAGGTGATATGTTGTGTGTCTAATGCTAGGGTGTATGTGATTTTTTTCGGAACACCATTTGATGTGTGCTAAATTTGTTATGCTTGTTTTGATTAGGATGTCTAGGCGAGGATGTGATGACTTTCCTCCTTCCACACAGGAAGAGTTAATGAAGCAATTTCTGGAGTTGCGCTAAGGTACTACACCTTTGGCACAATTTGAGGTATGGTTTACCAATCTGTCTAGGTTCGCTCCAGAGTTAGTGGAAACCGAGAAGCTCTGTTGTGTAGAGTTTGAGAGTAAGTTATGTGATGATGTTTGGGGAAGGATTGTTGGGTCTTGGCATAAGAACTATCGTATGCTTGTGGAAGCGGCGACTTACGTGGAGGCCGTAGTATTAGCTATGGGACGGAGTGGGGAGGAGACCACTTCGGCAACTCCTGTAGTTTAAGGTCGTGGTAGGCCTAGTAAGAGCCAAATGAAAAGGACAAGGGTGTTGCCTTGACCAATAGTTGTACCAACGGGATCATCTAGCCAATCAGGACTTAGGGCGATTGAGTTCTCACAGGGGCAACAGTTATTGGGATCTTTACCAGTTTAGGCTTTGAACTAGTCACATCTTTGGAGGCCTCCTATTTGTCATGCTTGTAACCAACCGGGTCATATTAGGCATTTTTGAACGTAGTCGGAAACTTCTTTGGGTAATCCACAATCTAGTCGGGTTCAGCCTTATCCATCTGGGCAGGGACGATACCAATACCAGAACGGAGTAGGCTAGACTTCAAGGGCTATTGGAGGGTCGAACTTTTACCCTCAGAGTGGGGAGAGTGATTGTTACAAGTTTGGCCAGCTAGGTCACATTTATAGTTCTTGTCCTTAGCGTCATAGTTCTGGGAGTGTATCGGGGGTTGAGAATAACCCGTCTTGGCAGTCTGGTTAGGGATGTGGTAGTGGTGTAGGCGGAGAAATAGCTGTTTTGGGTAATCCGTTTTGGTTATCTTGTTTTGTGATCGAAAGGTTAATGGTTGTAATAATTATATAGTCGTTTTGTTTTGTAACAGGTATGGTGTGGACCATTGAAATATTATGACTTTGTTTATATATGTATGTATGTATGGTAGGTTGTTTATTTTATGAGTTGTCATGGAATTTGAAAATCTTCATATTGACGTGTATGAAGTATTGCGTTTTGACTTGGGAATGTGATGACCAGAGAGCCTTATTTTCATTAAGGATGGTATGTTATGCTAAATAAATTGTGTTTGATGAAATTGATTTAGAATGGGTGCACAGTTTGGTTTGTGCTAGAGATATAACGAATTTTGATTTAGACCAGACCCGTTTGATGTTTTGGATTTGGGTTTCCTTGTCTTTAATGGTTGATGGTATTCTTGTTTGTCTTATTCCTTATTCGTATTGGGTTGTTTGAGTATTGTGGTTGTGTTTGGAATAGGTTAGGAGTTTGTTTTTTAATAGAAATTTTTGCCCAGATTTTGGCCTCTTCGCTCAAGCAGTACTTTCTTCACTTGAGCGATCTTTGAGAACTCCCTGTACTTTTGGAGGTTTGCAGAGATACTGGGAGGGTAGCATTCTTTGCTCGAATGGTATTTCTTGCGCTTGAGAAATGTTGGCTCGAGTGGTTTTTTTTGCGCTCGAGTGGTTGTCTTCTGTCTGCAGAACTTCTGGGAGTTGGTATTCTTAGCTCGAGTGGTCTTGGCTCGAGCTGTTAGCTTCTTTTGTAAAATTTCTGGGAGTATGGTGTTTTGGTCACTCAAGCGGTCTACGTGTATACAAGACCCATTATAGGGGTGTTTGGTGTTGGAGTATTATTGTTTTAGTGCTAGGTGAGAAGAGTAGCTGGGCAAATAAAGTGTGAGTCTTATATATCAATATAGGGTAAAGCGTTGTTGTTCATACCAAGAAGTGGGTTAGATGAATCGGTGTCCTTAGAACATCTTTAAGAATTCCTTATTAGGTCCTTGGGAGTTAACAGTGTTAGTGTTTGAATTAGTTAAGAGTGGCTGGCGTGAGAGTGACTTGAGTTTCTTTATGGGGCAAGTATTTCTAGTCTACCGAGGAAGTTAGTTTTATTTCACTTTAATTATAGATTCTCTTTTGTTTTAGTTTTGCGGTTTGTAGAAGTATACTGTTAGGAGATGTGTAGAAGGGGATTGGTCATGTGACTATTCCAAGAGGTTGCCTTGGTATGGTAGTATTGAGCTTAGTGTATTGTTGCGTGGTTAAATATGTGTTTAAGCTAAATTACTTTTGTTGTAGGTGGAGTTGTTTATAAAACTCGTGTAGGATCCCTAGTGTTGGGGTGATTTTCTATTGCGGTTTTGGTTTAAGAGTGGAACTTCTGGTGGTATAGTAAGGTTGTGTGGAGCAGGTAGTGAATTGTGCGAGTTTGTTATTAATCTTATCAGTTTCTGGGGTGAGTACGTATTTTAATCTTTAGGAGTTCAGCTCGAACTCAAGTGTGCTGCGAGGAAGTGTTGCCATGTACGCATAAGTGCAGGGGATGGGCAAAGATTTGAGGTAGCATGGATTAACTTGCGGGATCCGGTGTGATTCAGTGAGAATGTAAGATTGTGTGAGGAACTCCATCTTGGCGCGCTGTAGCCCAACTTTTTCTCGCCTCCTTTCGGAAGGCAAAATAAGCCCTATAGTATCGAACTCCTGTGGTTTCGAATCTGATTTCACAAGTGCAATGTGAAATAGATAAACACCAAAGAGTCTAAATTCGGCAAATCTTTTAGAAAATCCATTTTGAATCAAATTGCCAAAAATGGACTGTTTTGCCAGATATATAGTCGCCACCTAAATATTTTTGAAAAATCTAGGAAACCCATGACTCGTGCCAAAGGCCACGTGTCCGTCATCACAAGATTGTCTCGGCTCGGGAACTTAGGTACGAGAGGGGAAGGTCATGAATGAATTTGAGCACTCCCGCTCCCCCGATCAAAGATCTACCTCTACTAATCATGATATGAATCTTATTTACATTACATGCTCTTGTTCCGATTATTAGGCTAGCATTACTATATGATGCGCGCACATACAATAGACTATCTTGCAAAAATTGGAACATTTCATTCTTGTTTGTTTTGAAAATTGTTTCGAATATGTACCACTTGAAAAAGTGATCGCATGTAAACATTACTCAAATTATTCCAATTCAAGCAACAAGCCTTCATCCACAGGCATTCAAACAGTTATAGCACTTAAGCAATTAGCCTCATAGAAAGCATGGTAGACATGGCAACATCAACATTCATGCGATATGCTAAAGTGAGTAAAGGCTCACCTAGTACTCCAAGCCAAAATAAACATGAGTTAGAAAAATACATGATTCCTAACTATGCGATATGACTAATGCAACACACGCGATATGCAATTACTAGGCTCGGCTACTAATATGGCATATGGATCAAGGAAATAGCATGCGGTCTAAGCACGTATTCAAAGAAGTATTAAACTATCAATGCAGTTAGAATGATGAACCGAGCCTTGGTGCATGCAATACAAGTGAATGCAAACATGAAGTATGCTAATTGAAACATGATGTCCCTAAACTAACCATCATAAACTAGTAAATAAAAGGGAGAAAGACGTGGGGTTGGAAGACACACACATTATTACATTACGCTCTCACGAAGGAGAGTTCGAATGAACTAAGCTAATTAACTAACTAATTAAAGCTAAACTAATTATTAAAAAACAAATGAATAAATAGCTAAACTACTTAACTAATTATTACAAACCGAATTAACTAACTATTCTAGTTAACTAATAATTACAACACAAGTTTAATTAAAAGACGTCAGTAAGCTAAGCAATTAAGCATTAAACTAACTACTCCGCCTCGGGAAGCGAGGGATGTTCATGCACATGCTCGGTTTCCACCCAAAAAGGCCACTGTTTTGCTTTTAGAGAGCCTCTATTTCACAGAGAACACATACATTGTTGCCCATTTCCAGAATAACTTTGCTTTGCCTTACAAACAAACTGCTGAATTTTGCATCAGTGGCTGATTGGCCAGTGATGAGACCTGCCGGCCACCAGTGATAGCTTGTCGGCCATCAAAGATGGCCTGCCGGCCACTGCTGCCCAGTTCACCTTACTGCAACAGAGAACAAATAGAGTAATGCACAGGGTATTTCAAGGTTTTTTTTTTTTTTTTTTGCACAACTCACCCCTTCTTTTCATGAACAAATCAAAGGAGTAGTGAGCTTAAGCCACAAACCACCAACTCAAGCAATTTCAATAAACGCAATGAAATGAGACTCTCAAAACCACCTCTCTATCATGAATGGTCAAGGGAAGTGGTGTCCTTAGAACCTTGAATCATTTCATCACTAGTGAGTATGAAATGGTTCAAGCTTCCATGTGTTCAATTAACGTCTGATTGAACACAACCAAATTATTATCTTTTGCCTTTTTTAGTCTCAATTTTACTCCCTTTTAAATTACCAACCATTCTTTAATCAATTGAGTCCAAAGGGTGAGTTTAAGTCCTCTAAATGGAAAGAAGGCTCAAACCAAAAGTTATTTTAGGCATGAAAGAGACATCATACAATTGGTAATGAACCCCTAAAAGGGATTAAACCATTAAGCATGACACCTCAATCTCATGCTTAAACAAACAAGTAGTTTGGATCACTTTCAAAGCAAAACAAAAGCCAAGAAAGGAGGGAGGTTGCAGAGATGATTAAGTGTGATCACAAGTATGGAAAGCTATAAATAAATGCAATCAACTCAAAAGAGATGGTGTCTAAGGCCTAGAACACCAAACTCATGAAGACTATTACACTACAAGCATGCAAAGCAAAGCTCAAATGCAACTAACAGTGCTAAAACAGGTCTAATAGAGTCCTAAAACATACTGGAATTAAGACAAAAATAGCTAGATTAATATGCTAAAACATAGCGTAAACTAGGCTCGTAAGCAAGACACAAGAAAGGGAGGCTAACCCCTCCAAATTTGGACTTCAAAACATGATTTTGGCTACTGAAAAAGCTCTGAAAATTAGTGTTTAAAAGCTCAAAAACAGATAGTAAAGGGGCGGGAAACATAAGGGCAAAGGCCTCCAAAACAAGGTACAAAGAAGGGTGGACCACCCCTCAACCTTTAATGGCCTTAGAACCCAAGTTTCAACCAAAAAATACAAAGGTTTTACAGCCCACAAACAGTTGGAAAATTGCAAGAAAAAGAGTAGAAAAAGTAAGCTAATAGACAAAGCCTTATACCTTTTGAAGAGGAAATCAATTCCAAGCAACAAAACCAAGCAAACAACACCCTCAAGAGCTCCAACAAGGCTCTAGGATACCGTAGCTCAAGTATGGAGAGATTTGGTTAAGGGTGTATAGGCAAAGGTTAAGGATTTGTAGGCTAAAGTGTTGGAATTTGCTAGAGAGAGAAAGAGAGAATTGTAGAGAGAGAGGAAAAATTTTGATCTCGAAATTTTCTATCTGTAAAACATGAGAGGGAGGCCCTCTATATATAGAAAACATGAATTCTTCTCAATGATATCCAGCCTTACAAGTGGGTGCAGATGCATGCATCTATGCAAATAGCAGGCACAGTTGTCACAAAATATCTGCAAAAGAAACTGGTGGCCGGTAGGCCACATTAGTGACCGGTAACCCAAAAGTGATGGCCGGCAACCCAAAAGGGGTGGCCAGTAGGCCACCAGAGGCTGTAGGCTTGAAAAACCAAGAGCTGGGTTAAAGAATAAGGTAACAAAAATGTAGAGTTCGAAAGGCTCAAAGCTGTGGCATTCCGCTGAGGACTTCGAGCGCTTGACAAGTGTATAAACTCATCATCAGGTGTGCATACAATGGTGTCCAAGTCGTAAGGGCCGTAAAAAATGGGGTGTCTACAGCTGCCCCTCTTTGACAGAACTCGGAGTCATGAAATGACGTGAGCGAATCTCAAAGCCCGGAGACGACCCATTTTGACAAGGCCGTAAGACTCGGACAAACAATCAAGACATAAATAAATGGTTGCGCCCACGGGCTGCCTACGTATCCCTTTGTAAGGAATCAAACCAGCGTAGTTCTGGGGCAAGATGCAAATGATATGCACAATGCAACTTTGAAAGCTGGACTCACACGGTTTGCGAAGCTGGCTATTTTGAAAACTCATGATTATGCGAGATGATGCAATAAGCAAAATAACAAGATAATAACAAATGAATGAGCAACTTCAAGATTAAAACCAACACAGGTTCTATGCAAAAGATAAAATCACACTCTAACCATGCCAATACAAAGAGATGAGGAAAGAAAACACCACTCGAGGTTGCGTTTCACGCATCCTGAGAAATAGAGAAAACCACTCGGGGTCGTGTTTCACTCATCTCGAGAAACTAAAGAATGAAAACCGCTCAGGATCGTGTTTTACACGTCCCAAGATACAAGAAAATTTGCTCGGGCTTGTGCTTCGCGTGTCTCGAGAAACAAGAGAGCCCGCTCGGGCTCGCGCTTCACGCACCCCGAGAAACAACACCGCTCAAGATCGCGCGTCACGCGTCCTAAGATACAAGAAAACCGCACGGGCTCGTGCTTCACGCGCCCCGAGATACAACATTGCTCAAGATCGAGCGTCACGTGTCCTGAGATAGGAGAAAACTGCTCAGGCTTGCGTTTTACGCGTTCTGAGATGAAACCCGCCCAGGGCCGCGCATCATGCATCTTGAGATAAGAGAAAACCACTCGAGCTCACGTTTCACGGGTCCTGAGATAAAACACGCCGAAGGTCGCATATCATGCGTCTTGAGATACAAGAAAATCGCTCGGGCTCGCGCTTCGTACGTCCCGAGATGAAACACGCCCAGGGTCATGCATCACGCTTCTTGAGATACAAGAAAACCACTCGGGCTCGCGCTTCGCACCTCCCGAGATGAAACACACCCAGGGTCGCGCATCACGCGTCTTGAGATACAAGAAAACCGCTCGGGCTCACGCTTTAAAAGATAATTTTATTTTAATATTAGAAGATATTTGGGTAACTTTATTTTTCTATTAGGTTAGTTGTAGTAAAAATTTTGACAATGAAATATTTATAATTCCTAAAAAATGACGAGGGAATTTGTACTTTGACAAATTTCAGTGAGTATTTCTAATTATCCAAAAAAATTATGCATTTTTTTTATTGCACTTATGTTTTAAGATTATTGATACAATGTAAGAAGTTCTATAAAACAATAACATATAACATTTCTTTTTACTTTTTACAAAATGTACATTTTTAAAAAAAATTTCTTAACATGTTCCTCAAGAGCATACTTTAAAAAAATTTATTTTTTAAATTTTATTATTTTCATCTCATGTGTGGGAGAAATGATTACTGGGCCAACATGAACTTGTCGGGCTATTGGGTAATTAGTTGGCCCTGTAAGAGGCATGATCTATAACTCATTACAATAGCCTAGTTGAATGATTGAGCAGTCTAGTAAAGTGCCCCGTGCAATTTGGGATTTTTTTGGTTGTAGATGTGTTGGGAGAGGGAAAGTAGTTAGTGGCGGGGGGTTGAAAATGAGGTGGCGGATGGCAAGTTGGTGGGGGTTGAAAGAGGAGATTGTGTATGGTGGTGGGAGGTTGATTTGAAATTTTTTTGTGAGAGTGATGAGAGAAATTGAGGAAGGCAATTGTAGCGTGTTATAATTTGAGGGTAAAAAAGTAATTTGATTTTTTTTCCGTAAATAGTGTTAAGTGTATTTGTAGTTTCAATAGTTGAAAGGGGTTAAATTTTACCTTTTAAGCATTAGCAAGGCAACTTAAAAGAGTGATATTATTAGCATTCCATATATTATTTTGGACCCCTTATTTCTTTGGATCTCCACTTATAAATTTTGAAACTCTTAAAATTTCTTTTCCTTCTCCAAATAATACCAAAATTATCCTTGTGAAAACATTCAACTCATTCAATTGAATGCACACCCTCTACATCCCAAAAAAATCTCTATTTTAAAAATCCTAATAAAACTCACAAAGAAGAAGAAGAGCCAAGTGTGAATACTGTCTCTGCCGCCTCATCCTTTTCTTTGGTTTAACCAGTGTCACAATTGGTATGCTCTGTGTGTGTGTGTGCTGCTTTACCTGTTTCCGAACAAATATTAAATGTTCAGTTACCAGTTCCCGAACAAATAAACAACGTTCGGGCCTGTATTCTCGAATTTCAGTCATGTGTTCGGGAGTTTAGTCTCGAAAAAATAACGAACATATTTTATTATTTTTGCCATTTTTTTTTTATAAAAAACTTACCCTTACAAGACCAATCTCCTCTGAGCTAAGAACACCATCAAAACTATGAACCTCCTTTGAACTTTTATTGTTGCACTCCACTCATCTCATGGAGTTGTGGTTGCTGAAAAACTTCTACTCATTGTCATTGTCGGAGAAGTGTAGGTAATCAAATGGTTGCTACCGTTACCGCATGAATATTGCTACCAAAGGATTTTCAAGGTTTTGAAGATGGATAAGTTTGGAAGGAAGGAAGGATTTGGCAAAGATAGATGGGTAGTGATGGAGGTGGGGGTGCTCTCATAAACCCTAATTCACGATGTAAAGGGTGTGTGAGTTTAATTGTGAGATGAGGTATCTCAAAATTAATGATGTCCTTTTTAATAATTTTATTTAAAATTATTATTATAATAAAAAAATACAAAATAAAAGACCTAAAATAATTCATAAAGTGTTAATAACAGCACTCTTTAAAAATGAGTTATAAATGAGGTGGGTTTGATGTAATTTACCTTTTCAATAATTTTACAGCTAGCTGATGCAGACATGTCAAAGATGGGATTGAAGTCCCCACCAAACACTAAGGCCAAGTTTGGGAAGTCTCAAAAAAGTCAAAAAGTCAAAAAGTTATTCAAAAAGTTAAAAAGTTATCACTATTCACCAAAAGTCAACAATTACGGCTGCACAACTCCCAATTCTAATTTTTCCATACAAACTAATTTTTACAATTTTTTATTACACATTTTTCAATAAAAAAGTCAAAAAGTTAACCCAAATATTCATATTTTCAACCTCAACTTTTTAGTCTAAAAAGACAAAAAGTGCACTTATTTAGGACACCCCAAACAACTTCTAAGGCCAAGTTTGGGTACTCCCAAATAATCTAAAAAGTCAAAAAGTTACTTAAAAAGTTAAAAAGTTAACACTATTCACCAAAAGTCAACAATTACGGCTGCACAACTCCCAATTCAAATTTTCCTCTAAAAACTAATTTTCACAATTTTTTATTACACATTTTTCCATAAAAAGACAAAAAGTTAACCCAAACATCCATATTTTCAATCTCAATTTTTTTGTCCAAAAAGACAAAAAGTACACTTATTTAGTCTTCCCAAACAAGGCCTAAATTGGGTGGTTGCTTCTAAAAATGAGTTATAAATGAGGGGTTTGATGTAATTAACCTTGTCAATAATTTTACACTAGCTGATGCAGACATTTTAAAGATGGGAGTGAAGTCCCCACCAAACACTAATTGGGTGATTGCTTCTAAAAATGAGTTATAAATGAGGGGGGTTTGACGTAATTTACCTTTTCAATAATTTTACAACGGATAATACTTGAGACCCCTTTTGGGGCATCCTCTCACCCCCCTTTGCCATGTGTCAAGGGGTGATTGGATGTACAGGAAAGGGGACCAATGAGAGAAGAGAGAGGGTCAAAAGAGATCTAAAAAAGGGGTCTAAATCACCACCCTTTTACAACTAGCTGAGGCAGACATTTCAAAGATGGGATGGGACTGAAGTCCCCACCAAACACTAATTGGGTGGTTGCTTCTAAAATCGAAAGTCCGCCGAAAGTAAAGTCAATGTCTACCAAGTCAAGTCGGTTCAGTATTATTGAAAAGGAATGTGCAAAGTTTCTTTACCAACTACGTAGATAGAGATGTGAACCACACACTTAAAAAGTAATTTTTTAAATTTTTAAAAAAAATAAATTTAATTCACCTATTTTGTAGTCAAATTTTGTTAACGTGCGAATCTTTTAAAAAGATACATATACATATATTATAAATATATTATTAAAAATATAATTTGTTTTCTCAGTTTAAAAAATTAAATTTAATTGGTTGAGATTTTCAATCACATAATAAATTGTTCCCTTCTGTTAATCAACTATTAATGTCAAACTAACATCGTGTATGATGTAATTAATATTTTTGTTTTTCTAATATATTAACTTTCATGAAGTTAATTATTTTATTTTTCTTATTTCACATTATTTATTATTTATTTTCTCTCAACTAATAACATCACTTTGCCCAACTATCACACTACTCTCTCCTACTCTTGATCAGCACCACCATTATTAATATTTACAAGCATTTGGTGTATTTGTAACGCCACGAAATAATAATCATAATTTATCCCATGAAATTAATTAAATAACAACATGTGCCAAAATAATTATCTTCCATTCATATGATCTCATTGTACAAAAGGTAACACATGCAATTATACATTCATAAACCCTAACCCTGAATCTATAACATGTATCACAAGTTAATGATATGAAATAAAAATTAAACATATATATATATATATATATAAATGCCTTAATGGCTACAACTTTCTATGGCAATACTTGATTACAACAAAAGTGAGTTTAAACTCAATACAATTAAAGCCCTAGACTCATACAAAAATAAATACAACAATAACAAAGCAAGAAGCTCTTGGCTCTGTTGGAAATGGTTATAAAATTCTGGGTAAAACCAGAATTAAAACCAGAATTTTTTCCTAAGTTTGGTCTAATTTTTAGGTGGGCTCCGTGCATTGATTTACACGGGTCAAAGTGGTAACGCGTTCTATGCCGCGTTGTGATTCACGTGGTATATTTGGTTGCTCAAAACCATTACCGAGTGAATGCGAAATTGAAGCCAAAGTATGCTCCATGGAAATGGTGTTTTGGTGGAAATTCCTTAAAGGTTTGAATAAGCTTGTCCCACATTGATTTGGTGGGAGGTTTTGAAAGGTTTATAAGGCATGAGTTTGGTACTTGGGTGTGCCCCAAGGGGTACCCAAGTGTTTTAGAGGAGAGGTTATGGGCAAAATGGGCTTAGACCATTGGACCCAAAAACCACCACACGCGCGCGCGGCCGCCGCCGCCGTCCGTCCGTCCGGGCGCGGGTGTGAGGTTGGGTTGGGCTTGTTCAGCCCAATACTAATCTTTTTGGGTCAAAAATATTTGAATTTAATTCAAATAAACCGGTTTGGATTTAGTGTTCATCCAAACAGGGCCCTTCCCGTTTTTTGCTATCTGTTTGAATTATAAACAGATTCAAATTCAAAACCAACATGTATCATACCTGTTCAATTCAAAACCAAGAGTCACCTTTACATCTATAAATAGACTAGCCTCCCATTTGGATTTTCACTCCAATTTTCGTACTCCATCCTCTCTATAATTCTCTCTGCATTTTGCTGCATTTTTATTCTGAAAGAAAGAGTGTAAACACTTAGTGTGTTCGTAAGGCAAACAATTTGTAGTGCTGCTATTGTTTGTGGTAAGATCATTTCATCCTGGGAGATAGACGTCCAGATTCTGAAAGCACCGTAGAGAGGACGAATCTGTCTTAAGGACACAGTGTTAAACACTGGACTTGATCAGAAAAGTAATTCAAAGAAATTAACCAAGTAAGTTGTTTAATTTTATTCTGTTTTTAATTTGTTTATTTAATCAGATTTTAATTTTGTTTTTGTAACAAAATAAAATCTGTTATTTATTTATTTATTTTTATTTCGAGTTTGATTTTTGTAATCAAACATATTCTCTCATTTTCTTTATTTCTTTAATTCTAATTGTTGTTTTGTACACAATAGAATTAAAATCTTTTAAATACAGTGAAGATTGCCTAACAATCTTAAGACAGAATCCTTTTTGGTATCTTCATTGTATTTAATTTTCTGTTTTTCAAAGTAATATTCTGGTTGGAAAAACAAATAGTGATTTATGCTATTTGACAGATAGTAGTAATATACTGTCTCTTTTCTTTGACAACTAGTAGTACGATACTGGTGTCATTAATAATTTCAGAATATTATTTGGTATTACAGAAAATTATTTTGGTATTTTATTTTTCCTGTTTTAGTAACAAGGAAAATAAAATTATTTTGTTGTTAGAATTTATTTTCTGGTTTTGGTAATTAGAAAATTATTTTGTGTTTTTCTGATTTTTGTAATCAGATATTTTTGTGGTATTTTATTTTCTAGTTTTAGTAACAAGGAAAATAAAATTATATTATTTTCTAGTTTTAGTAACAAGAAAAATAAAATTATTTTGTGTTATAATTTATT
Source organism: Camellia japonica (assembly GCA_030407325.1). Taxonomy (NCBI): domain Eukaryota; kingdom Viridiplantae; phylum Streptophyta; class Magnoliopsida; order Ericales; family Theaceae; genus Camellia; species Camellia japonica. Next base: position 121,413,005 of record JAPPVO010000002.1, on the reverse strand, counting down.
TTCTGATTTTAGTAACTAGAAAATTAATTTGTGGTTTATGTTTCTGATTTTTGTAATCAGATATTATTTCGGTATTTTATTTTACTAGTTTTAGTAACAAGGAAAATAAAATTATTTTTATTATAATTTATTTTCTGGTTTTAGTAACTAGAAAATTAATTTTTTAATCAATCATGTAACTTTGTAACTCGGTCACAATTTGTTAATTTTATACGTGACTTATAGTTTCTGCACATGAGTCGGAAAATATATATATATATATATATATTCATAAGGACATTTGAATGCATATTTAATTAGTTTATTTATGTACAAATCAAACTTATTAAATGAATGTATGTTTTTCATTTTGAAGTTTAAAGTTTAAAATGCGTTGGATTTTATTTATGAGTTGAGAATTCTTTTATTTCATAATGCAAGTTATGGAGTCATGCATGATTAATTTATTTTGATTAATTTATTATTTTTAGTAGATGCGTTTGATATGCATGTGTTGATATCAACTCGAATTATTTCTTAAAAAAAAAATAATTGCATGTGATTTGGGATGATAAATTAATATGTTGACTTTGTACATAAGCAGTTTAATTTGAGTTTTTCCAATAAATTTTTGATGGGTGTTTAAACACGAGAGAAATTTAAACATGAAGATGTATGTAGTTATATTGTTCCATTTAATTGGAAAGTAAATTTAAGAAATCTTTTATGTTGATTTTTAGTTTATTTTGAATTATGTGACATAAGATGTCATTAATAATTATTTTACTTGCGTAGTAGAATTTGTTAAACCATGAACCATTTTATTAATATGGGGGTGTATCTCTTGCATTAGTTGAGATAATTTAATTTTCTTCTGTCACAAATATTTTTTATGACAGTGACATTTATTTGTTATTGAGTTGCAAGAATGTATACAATCAAATGGGTTTTGAATTGTTTGATTCTTAGGCAAATTTTTTTTATGAGGATATGATTTTGTCAAAACATTAATTCTGACTTGTGTCATAATTATTTTTGTTTTTTCTTGAATTTGTTTTGAAATTCATTGATTGAAGTGATAGGGGTGGTGAATATGATGCACCATTAAATGAATTTTGTGCACAACATGGCATTATTCACCAAACTACAGCCCCTTATTCTCCACAGCAAAATGGAATTGCTGAAAGGAAGAATAGAACCCTAAAAGAAATGATGAATACCATGTTACTAAATTCAGGCTTACCACAGAACTTGTGGGGGAAAGCAATATTGTCTGCTAATTATGTTCTTAATAGAATACCCACAAGAAAACCAAAGCATTCCTTATGAATAGTGGAAAGGTCGACCACCTTCCTACAAATACTTAAAAGTGTGGGGGTGTTTGGCAAAAGTGGAAGTTCCTGTTCCTAAAAAGACTAAGATTGGACCAAAAACAGTAAATTGTGTGTTTATTGGTTATGCTCAGAATAGTAGTGCATATCGGTTTCTGACTTATAAATCAGAAATACCTGATATAAATGTGAACACTATTATAGAGTCAAGAAATGCTGTGTTTTTTGAACATGTCTTTCCTTACAAGAAAGGACAGGAATTAAGTTCACAGAAAAGAACTTATGATTGTACACAAAGTCAAGAGACTAATGACAATCAAACACAAGAGACTAGTAATGGTCTCAACCAACAGGATTTAACTGATGATGAACCAAGAAGAAGTAAGAGAGCGAGAACATCAAAATCCTTTGGTCCAGATTTTCTGACATACTTGTTAGAAAATGAACCTCAAAGCTTTAAGGCAGCAATGACAGGTCCTGAAGCACCTTTGTGGAAAGAGGCTGTTAATAATGAAATTGAATCCATTATGCAAAATCATACTTGGGAATTGGTGGATCTTCCACCAGGTTCTAAACCTCTTGGATATAAATGGATATTCAAGAGAAAAATGAAAGCAGATGGTTCAATTGACAAGTATAAAGCAAGACTTGTAGTTAAAGGTTACAGACAAAAGGAAGGTCTGGACTATTTTGACACATATTCCCCTGTGACAAGAATAACATCCATTCGCATGCTTATTGCTATAGCAGCGTTGTTTAATTTAGAAATACATCAAATGGATGTTAAAACAGCTTTCTTAAACGGTGATCTAAATGAAGAGATCTATATGGAGCAACCCGAAGGGTTTGTTGTATCAGGGCAAGAAAAGAAAGTTTGTCGACTTGTAAAATCCCTTTATGGATTAAAACAAGCACCTAAGCAATGGCATGAAAAATTTGATCATGCAATGCTTACTAATGGGTTTAAGATAAACGAATGTGACAAATGCGTCTATGTTAAAACACTGACCAAGGATATGTCATAGTTTGTCTTTATGTGGATGACATGCTTATCATTGGAAGCAGTCAAAACATGATCAAATCAACTAAGCAAATGCTTAACAAAAGATTTGATATGAAAGATATGGGGGTCGCAGATGTTATATTAGGAATGAAAATTACTAAAACATCTGACGGATATGCATTATCTCAATCTCATTATATTGAGAAAATTCTTGATAAATTTATCAAGGATGATTTGAATTTAGTAAAACACCTGTAGACATCAGTCTTTATTTATCGAAAAATAAAGGTGATGCAGTGTCTCAGTTAAAATACTCCCAAATCATTGGAAGCCTAATGTACCTAATGAATTGTACTCGTCCTGATATAGCTTATGCTATCAGTAAATTGAGTAGGTACACTAGTAACCCCGGAGAAGACCATTGGAAAGCGATCATTCGGGTTCTTAGATATCTAAGATTCACCCGTGATCATGGTTTGAACTTTACTCGATATCCAGCAGTACTTGAAGGTTATTGTGATGCCAATTGGATATCGGATACTAAAGATTCAAAATCCACTAGTGGATATGTCTTTACTCTAGGAGGCGCTGCTGTTTCTTGGAAGTCCACAAACAAACTTGCATCGCACGATCCACAATGGAATCTGAGTTCATTGCTTTAGACAAAGCAGGTGAAGAAGCAGAATGGCTTCGTCACTTCTTAGAAGACATTCCAATGTGGCCAAAACCTGTGCCAGCTATTTGCATTCATTGTGATAGTCAATCTGCAATAGGCAGGGCACAGAATCATATGTATAACGGTAAGTCACGACATATTCGTCGTCGACATAATACCGTAAGGCAATTGTTGTCAAACGGAATAATCTCAATAGATTATATAAAATCTAAAGAGAATATTGCGGATCCGTTAACAAAAGGTTTGACAAAAGAGCTAGTGTATAGTTCATCGAAGGGAATGGGATTAAAGCCTATTACATAAGAGTCGTCATAATGGTAACCCTACTTATATGACTGGAGATCCCAAGAACTAAGTTCAAAGGGACAACTAAGTTATGTATGGCTCGCCAGAAATCACCAAGGGATTAAAATTCCCTACCCATTCCTATGGTGAGAGTGATATCTGCAACATATGTTGTCTGCAGGGGCTATAAGGATAAGCTTTGCTTTTAATGATTACTTATATCTTGATTAAGGCATAAAATCAAGACGAGTATAAGAAGATACTCACAATAAGAATCACTTATATGAGTGTTGAACTGGGGCCGGTTCTATGAGAATGAAAAGGCTACATTCTCTAGAAACACTCATGAAAACCAGGAGCGTTCAAGGCCAAAATGAACACAACAGTGAGAACCACGATGTGTTAGAAGATATTTTGTGTGAAATCTATTGTCTTGGCTTACACAAACGGCTGAACAATTCAAGGCATCGCGTCCATTGGTTAGCCAGTAAGTCCGATAGGTTATCACTAGGGAAGGTTCAAGGCCGAAAACTACCTATCCTGATGCAAGATATTTTCGACTTATACTCTTTCGTTAAGTCTGCATATTGTTGCATTTCCGTTGTCATCAAATTCCATTCATGTGGGGGATTGTTGGAAATGGTTTATAAAATTCTGGGTAAAACCAGAATTTTTTCCTAAGTTTGGTCTAATTTTTAGGTGGCGCCGTGCATCGATTTACACGGGTCAAAGTGGTAACGCGTTCTATGCCGCGTTGTGATTCACGTGGTATATTTGGTTGCTCAAAACCATTACCGAGTGAATGGGAAATTGAAGCCAAAGTATGCTCCATGGAAATGGTGTTTTGGTGGAAATTCCTTAAAGGTTTGAATAAGCTTGTCCCACATTGATTTGGTGGGAGGTTTTGAAAGGGTTTATAAGGCATAGGTTTGGTACTTGGGGTGTGCTCCAAGGGGTACCCAAGTGTTTTAGAGGGAGAGGTTATGGGCAAAATGGGCTAGACCCATTGGACCCAAAAACCACCACACGCGCGCGCGCCGCCGCCGTCCGTCCGGGCGGGCTGGGCTGGGCTGGGCGCGGGTGCGTGGTGTGAGGTTGGGTTGGGCTTGTTCAGCCCAATACTAATCTTTTTGGGTCAAAAATATTTGAATTTAATTCAAATAAACCTGTTTGGATTTAGTGTTCATCCAAACAGGGCCCTTCCCGTTTTTTGCTATCTGTTTGAATTATAAACAGATTCAAATTCAAAACCAACAGGTATCATACCTGTTCAATTCAAAACCAAGAGTCACATTTACATCTATAAATAGACTAGCCTCCCATTTGGATTTTCACTCCAATTTTCGTACTCCATCCTCTCTATAATTCTCTCTGCATTTTGCTGCATTTTTATTCTGAAAGAAAGAGTGTAAACACTTAGTGTGTTCGTAAGGCAAACAATTTGTAGTGCTGCTATTGTTTGTGGTAAGATCATTTCATCCTGGGAGATAGACGTCCAGATTCTGAAAGCACCGTGGAGAGGACGAATCTGTCTTAAGGACACAGTGTTAAACACTGGACTTGATCAGAAAAGTAATTCAAAGAAATTAACCAAGTAAGTTGTTTAATTTATTCTGTTTTAATTTGTTTATTTAATCAGATTTTAATTTTGTTTTTGTAACAAATAAAATCTGTTATTTATTTATTTATTTTTATTTCGAGTTTGATTTTTTGTAATCAAACATATTCTCTCCTTTCTTTATTTCTTTAATTCTAATTGTTGTTTTGTACACAATAGAATTAAAATCTTTTAAATACAGTGAAGATTGCCTAACAGGCTCAAGTCCTCTCAAGTTACGGCTTTGGTGGAGACATATCATCAACACCTGAAAATGATTTTTCACATAGAATGAACCAAAACCCAATAGAGATGCTCTAACATAGTATATAAATCTTAACAAAGTCATGACAAAACATTTTATATCTCTTTTCCAAAAACCATGCAATACCAGATTTATATCACAATTCATGAAAACATTTCCTTCACAATAGAAAACAAAATAGTGGATACAAGCACTCGAAATCTCTAAGAACATGTCTGCCAGTAGGCTATACAAGTACTACCAATGCCATTTTTACCTGTATTAACCGAAAGGTTTGGCACCTAACCACGCGGGGTTCTGGACTTTCACCATGAACACACAGGCCAACATAATACCACAACCACACCCTCTACCTAGATTTACCAAGGTATTCACCCATTTTTCTCAAAACAATATATATTTTCAATGTGTTAAATATGTAACAATGCTCAATACAAATAGACAAGAAATTTGTTTCAATTCGTCTAATTCTCGTGTAATTTTTACAACAATCATAACTATCCTTCACCGATAACTCAAAACAGATATCTGTAAACAAATAAATAATTTCCAATAAAGATATACTTTCCAAAATTTTGAGATGGAGTAATAATACATATCTAACTCCACCGTCCTCATCAACATCATCATCATTCCGATTTCACAAAATCTAACATCATTTCCATTTCTTTCTTTACAAATCAACCATCTAAGAATTTAGAGCAAGAATTTCCTTTTCTTTATAAATCAATTTCAAGGATAGAAATACATTATTTTATCACAACTCTACAACATTTATAATCCCACAATCATTTTCAAGAATTCATTTGAAAACTCCTCTTTTGATTTTTGAACCAAAACTCTAGATTTTGTTCAAAAATTTCCAAATCATAATATTATTTAGAAAAGCAAATAACCAAGTTAAATACTATACAAAACTATGGAGAAATCTTTACCTTGAAGCTAGGAGACAAGAGAGATAGAGTGAAGAAACCACGATGAAGCTGAAAATCAACTTTGTTAGGTGAGCTCTACATTTTTATCAAAGGGACTAGGGTGTAGAGATCAATGGATGATAGTGTATTTGAATGTAGAAGATGAGTTCTAGAGAGAGAGAGTAGATCTGAGATTTTGGAATGTTTAGAGAGAGAGATGAAAAAGTGATCCAAAAAGTGACTTTTACAAACTGATATACGCGCAGACCACTCGAGCGACCAAAAAACCACTCAAGCCACTAGACACAATAAGTAAGATCGCTCGAGCGAACAAAGTGACCGCTCGAGCGCACAATGACACCCTTCCATAAGTTTTGCAAACAGAGGCTAACCGCTCGAGCACAAGACGGATCGCTCGAGCTATGACCGCTCGATCAAAGAATGCCATACTCCCAGTACTTTTGCAGACTTGCAAAAATATTGGAAATTCTCAAAGTTCCCTCGAGCATAAGAAAGTTCACTGGAGCGAACAAGCCAAAACATGTGCGGTAACAGTTTTGAAATACTAACTCCCAACCTATTTCAAACACAACCGAGACGCTCCAATAACCAAACTCAACAAGGAATAAGATGAAAGAAGACATGAACAACCATTCAAGACACGAATCACCAGATCCAAAATAATAAATGGGTCGGGTCTAAACTAGAATCGTTATAGGATTGCCGAGAAAATATTGTAATGGTGTAGAGAAAAAGAGTGGTGGGTGGATAAAAGTGAGTGTAAAAGATAATTTTATTTTAGCATTAGAGGATATTTGGGTAATTTTATTTTTGTCTATAGGTTAGTTGTAGAAAAAATCTTGACAATGAAATATTTATAATTTCTAAAAAAATGACGAGGGAATTTGTACTTTTGACAAATTTTAGTGAGTATTTCTAATTACCCAAAATATTATGCATTTTTTTTTATTTATTGCACTTCCGTTTTAAGATTATTGATACAATGAAAAAAGTGCTATCAAACAGTAACACATATATATATATATATATTTCTTCTTTTTTTTTACTTTTTATAAAATGTACATTTTTTAAAATTTCCTTAACATGTTCCTTAAGAGCATACTTTAACAAAATTTATATTATTTTGCATCTCATGTATGGAAGCAATGATGATTGGGCTGACATGAGCTTGTCGAGCTATCGGGTCATTAGTTGGGCTTGTGATAGGCATGATCTATAAATCATTATGATGGCCTAGTTGAGCGATTGAACTATCTGGTAAGGAGCCCAATGCAATTTGGCCTAGTTTTGGATCGGTCAACTGAATGAATCATGCAACATTGATGACTAGGGTCCGGGATTGCATGGCCTTGACAAACTTTTGAATGTTGTGGTTGGTTTGGTTGTTCGGTTTGATAAGTGGTAAGACAAGATTAGCCCAAGATGATGAATAGAACTTAACCAAATAGAGAGTAATATGCTCGGCTGAACTGGGTGACTCGACTAATTATAGTGGTGGATGACAAGCATTATCGGTGTGGGTAAGAGTTCTTGATGAACATGAATCCCATGTTCAGTCAAACAGGTGATGAAAAGCTAGTAGAGATACTTGAACACTATGTATGAAGTTTAACAAAGTCATATAGTGGATGCATATGCATGCCATTTACCAAAACGTTATTCCTCCCTTTTAAAACAATGTAATGCCATAGTTATATATCAATCTTAAAACAATACATTTTAAATCAGAAAACAGGGCAGTGGATACATAACACTAGGAATCTCTATGTATGTGTCTACCAGTAGGCTATATAAGCACTACCAAAGCCATTTTACCGGTACTAACCATAAGGATCGGCACCTAATCGCATGGGGTTTCTGGACTTTCAGCAGGGACACAAAGGCCAATATAGTAATACCACAAACACACCCCCTAACCAGATTCACCAAGGTATTCACCCATTTTCTTAAAAACAATACATTTTCAATGTAAGGATATAAAATAATGTTCAATGCAAAATGTATGAGTAAATGGTTTTCATTTAAACTATTTTTCATGCGATTTCTATAACAATCAAAGCTATCCTCCACCGATAGCCCAAAACAAATATCTCTATGCAAAAGATAAATTTTCAACAACAATTATAATTTCATAAATTTCAAAATGGGATTGTTAATACTTATCCAACTCCACTCTCACTACAAGAAATAACACTTTTAGCGACCAACTTTCTGGTCGCAGAAAGCTGATATTTGGTCGTTAATAGTTTTTAGTGACCAAAAAAAGTTGGTCGCCATTTAGTCACCAAAAGCCCATCACAGAAGGTTTTTCGCGACCAGAATTGAAGTTGGTCGTTGAAAGTTACCATTAGCGCCCGTATATTTTGGTCGCGAAAAGGATTTAAATTTGTTGAAGATTGATCATTTGCGACAAAAAAACTAGTCATGAAAATGGAGGTTTTTGGAGACCACAAATTAAGTTGGTCACTGAAAGTTTATGTTTTAGCGACCACAGTAGTGGTCACCAATAGTTATTCCTAGAACCTTTCTCACAGACCTACTGCGACTAAAATGTTATTGGTCGTAAAAAAGCATTTAATTTCAAAAAATAATTTTTTAAATGTAATGCTAATTTTTTTGAATACCTATAATACATTTGCAATTAATACATAATTCATGTCCATCCAATCAATTTCAACATACCAATCCATCAACAATCCAATCTAAAAACAAAAAACCATCAATTATAAAGTCAAAATAGTAGTTAATCTATCTAATTACTACCACCTGTCAACATGAACACATTACAAGTCCAAAATAACCATCCATCCTTTTAGTTTACAACGAATTCACCACATCAAAAACATTTAACAAAACCATCAAAGATTTCAAATGCGTGTCATATTTGTCAAATGCAGAGCATATCAAAAACTCCATGTATAAGCACAACTTAGAATTAATGCACCGGCAAACTCAAGTCCATAAACATGCATGACTACATCTCTAGCTACCTGCAGTAAAAAAAAAAAAAAAAAATTGAAGAAAGCGTTGTTAATAATAATACTTTTGCTTAAATTTCTATTTTAATTTTGTAAAAATCTATGAATCTAACTCCACTCCCAAAACTAGCAATCACACATAGCCTTACTGTCCAATTCAAAAAAAAAAAAAAAAACCCAAAGAAAATAGGGAATTAATCTAACTAGAGAATGCTTCATTGATGGAAAATATTAATCAAACTTGAAATGTCGTCCCTACAAAAATGAATAAACAGATGGAAAATATTAAAACTAACCCTTTTTGTGTATCATTAATCACAATTCACAAGTATTGCACATACTGACCTCAAGCAAAAGACAATTGAATTCTGGGGGTAAATCATAAACATATATAAGGGGCCTTTTCTTTTCCACCACAACATTGAGATTGACAAGATTCCCAACGTGTTGTGGACTATCAGGAATATCAACTTGAGCTGGTCAAAGCCATTGAGGCCAATCCCTTATAACTGATAAAACAAAAAGTATGCTGCAATATATTCCATACCAGCCATTGTCACACTATAGAAAGAAGAAAAAAAACCAAATAATTTTAGACACAAATTTGGAGCAAATTTGACAAGTTTTAATCTAATGATGCAAGGTATTGGAAACTATTCTTGCATTTTCCCTAAAATTATACTCCAATCCTGCACACACTTAACTCCAAAATAGATTGGATAAGCAACCTAGAGCATCAAAAAACGTGTCCATTAAAATTAAAGAGAATTTATTTTTTTAAATTACAAATATTTAGGAAGTATTAGATTCATATCAACCACTATTTGAGGAGTATTGAGACCCAATATAAAAACAATAACGAAACAATTCCTTTCTAGAAATACTTCATAGCACAGAGGACTTTTTTTGAAATTTGTACTGAACATGGATTTCTTCATTTGGTAAAGAAGATTATAAGTTCTTGTTTCATAAATGCATGTATACAAGGTAATGCCTCTTCTAGCCGCTTTCAATGTTGTTCATATTTACTTAAACCAAACCAAACTAAACCTTGTGTCTCGCTTAAGTAGGTCGGCTGCATGAATCCTTTTTGAAGTGGATAAGATTAGGTACTGCACATTCTAATAGTATTAAACACATAATTACTACCTAACAAAATCCACCACGGCAATGTCCATGGCCAGAGCATTGATTAATAGAAGTGCATAGCACAGGCACCTCACAAAATCGCCCCCACAAACAATCATATTTGTAATCGCATTCCTTTTTGAATCGAACCTTGGAAGCATATGCTTCTGCTGGATTCACATTACGCTACAATTTGGTGTGAAAATATTATCCAGGTCAGGCTTTGTCTAGTCAGTCAGTTTAGGACCTTCAGGTTCAAAAGGTAAGCTGAAACAGATATCAGGACATTAACTTGTTAATGTTTAGTTTAGATCATATTCTAGCAGAAGTGTCTATTAGGATTCTAAATATGCTTACTTCACTTTAAACCTGCATGCCTCACTCTCCTATTTAGAAGCCAGACAAAAGAAAGAGAGATGATAAGGATTAACAATGTAACTTCCCACCCACCAATTGCTTAACTAATTTTTTTTAAAAAAAAAAAATACCAAAATACCAAAATACAATAGGGATATACCATAATCTACAATTTGACAAAACTGAATCTTTTCAGATACCTTTCTTATTATTATTACTCACCCCACTCTCCTATCTCAATTGAAAGTTGAAACCACTCTACATATAAATCCCTCAGGCTTTCCAAAATAGTGTATCTCAATTCCAAAAAATGAAACATGGATGACCACTTCATTTAAACATAATCCATCAACATCTCCCTTTACTCCCCATTTTCTCCTTTCAAGACAACCCTTCCATATCACCCGTTTTTCAGATGTGTATCCTTCACCTTAATGACATACAAACACACAAAATGGCCATTGGCCTCAAATTCCACATCTTTTTATCTCTTTAGCCATTGGCCTCTCAAACCAAAGTTCCAAAATTATCCACCAAACGACTCTTTGTATTCTAACACAAAAGCTCATAACATTGGGCAATCAAATAAAAGTGGTAGTTATTATTTGTAAAAGCACCATCAGATGTGAATTGACATGCAACAACCTCTTATGAATTAAATCAAGCAGAATTGAAAGGGCAAAGCAAGGATGAAATCAACTTCATAAAAAAACCACCGTAGTCAATTCAATTTATTGTGATACTGCCTTCGAAGCATAAGCCATGCTACCCTTCATGCAACCCATCCACAATGTATGGTCTATTTGTCATTCAAGCACTACCGGAAATGTGTGATTTAATGGCGCTTTTTTAACGGTGTTTTTTTAAACGCCACATTTTCTAATATTTAACGACGTTTTATAAACGTCGCAATTTAATTTAATAAAACGGTACCGTTTAACCTGTTTAAAAACGCCTTCGAATGTATCCCACATTTTAATTTAATAAAACGGTACCGTTTAACCCGTTTGGAAATGCCTTCAAATGTATCCCACTCTCACGCGCTCTCTCTCCCTCTTCAAACCCTCATTCTAATCTGAGAAACCCTTCTTCTCACTTTCACTCACTCAAATCTGAGAAACACCAGTGGATGAATCTCGCTCGCTCGCTCTCTCTAAACCGTTAAAGTGATTTCGATATCGAGGTTCGGTGATCCAATCTCAGAGTGATTTCGATTTCGTAGAGCAAAATAGATTTCGTAGAGCAGAATCGATTTCAATATCGATTTGGAAGATACGATTGAACCTTCTTCAGCTCGGTGATTTCGATTTCGAAGTTCTCTCTCTCTCTCTCTCTCTCTCGATTTCGAAGCTCCACCTCTCTCTCTCGATTTCGAAGCTCCACCACCACCACCACCACCACCACCACCACCATCTGCATCGTCTACTAAGGTGAGCACTACTGTCTACAATCTCGATTTCGATGTCGAAGTTCTCTCTCTTTCTCTCAAAATCTTCATTCCGCTGATTCTTCTCCTAGGGTTTACAGTCTTGAATCTCCTCCTAGGGTTTGGATGTGAGGTCAGATTGTGTGTCATATCATTATTTCTATCGCAACTTTACTTTTTGTTGTGCTTAAATATCTCTATTGTTTAAATGTTGTTTTGATTCCATTTCAGTTCCTTTGTTTGCGATTTGATATGTTAGCAGTGGCTTAATGCATTTCAGAGGCGCAAGTTAATAAAGTTTAAGGCTGATTTGCATCTGTTATTTGTCGAACAAATGGAACCTCCTCTTATCTGGAGATATGGAATTTTCAATTGGCGGCATAGATGTCAGTGCATTTCCTCCAAGAATTCTACTTATGAAGAGGAAAAGCAAGAGGACATTTCTAGAGCAATCTTGATATGGGGAGCAATCAAATTACCAATTTACTCTGTTGCCTTGGTTCCTCTCACTGTGAGTTGTTTTTTAACTCTTCAATCTTTTGAGAATTCTTCAAAGTCATTTTCGTAATTTTGAGAGAAATCCAACATCAAGCTTGAAATGGTCATTTGTGCAACAAGTGCTTTACGAGGGGGCACAGCAGTCATTTCACCTATTTGGCATATAAAAAAAAAATAAAAAAATTCACCTATTTGAAACTGTGTTCATTCCAGTGCCCGCCATTTCGATTAAGTTATCAAGGATTTGGAGAGCCTCTGAGCTTTGCAGCGTTTGGTCCATTTGCTACGACTGCTTTTTACTTGCTACAGAGCAACACAAGGTTGTAGCTAATATTGATTTCTTGATAATCTTGGATTTCACTTCACATGCCTTATATGAGTATTGATTTTGGGTGATTAATACAGTGAACTTCCCATAACTGGCACAATCATTTCCGCATTGCTCCTAGTTGGCTTCACAACAACTCTAATCCTCTTTTGTAGTCACTTCCATCAGGTAAAATTTTCTTCTCTTGTTTTCTCTCCCCTTGATATTTCCACATCTCCCTATTCAGGGTATCCCTGTATCAGGTAACATGAATGGTGTGCAACTCGGGTAAACGGAGATAGAGCTGTCGGAAAAATGTCCCCTCTGATAAGTACCCTAACATTAGAACTTCAAAATTCAAGGAAAATTGAACAATCGGTTCACGTGTATTTATTTATTTATTTATTTTGGGTTTGATATCTTTGTTCAGGTTAGGCTTGGCACGGAAACAAGGTCAAAGGTGGTGAAAGTGGCTATATTTACACTTTATTTGCTTTTGCTTGTTCTTGGTCTTTGCAGAGCCCTCCCTCTTACTTGCATTGTAAGTTCATTGATTTTAGAGCGTTCTTTAATGCGAAGAATGCTTAATTTAGGTGTCACATGATCTTTAGTGCCATTTGGAGTGCATCATACTTACCCGTCCCACTATTCTAAATCTAATCATAGCTTTGTTTCAGTTTCTCTGAGCCCTAACCTTGCCCGTTGGAAAACTAGTCGTCAACTACGTTGAGCAGAACCACAAGGTGAGTAGTAACATTTTAAGCTTCAATTTTACTGTAGAATTACAAATTGGATGGTTATGAACCCTAGTTGTTACTCTTTTTGTAACTGAATTGGATTAGTTCCCTATTGTGGTATTGAGACTTCATTCTTATAGGACAAAATGAAGATCTTTATGGCAAAGTATTACTGTGTGAGATTGCATGCTTTATTCGGTGCTGCTTTGGCAGCTGGACTGGTAGCAGCCAGAACCATCGCTGGAAAATATGTTGACATGATGGTTTTTCTCTGATTTTCCACTCCATAGATTTCAAAATTTGCCTGGTGAGCATACATTTTTGAATTCTTGCTATTATGAGTATTTTGTGAAAGCAATTTTGGCTATACATCAAACACACATGTTCAAGTTAAATTGTGTTGCCAAGTGATGGTCAATGAAAAACCTTCGTTTTTACCAGTTACTCTAGTGACTAATCCTCAAAAAAATTAGGTTTACTCTGGCAAAGAAGCAGGAGCAAATTAGGTAATTAAAAATTAGGTTTACTCTGGCAAGTTAAATTGAATGTTTGTTTTTCTAGAATAAATCACTTTAATTATTCGTTTTTGATCTGTTCTGTTTCTCTGTGATTATTTTGATTGCTTCAATTCCTTATTTTGTTTGTTTAACGTTTTTCTATTTCATTTTTTTTTTTAAGAAATGCTTGATTTTGTCTTTTTAAGGTTAATATTAATCTCTATGTTTGTGTGTGTGTGTGTTGCGTTGACCTGTATGGCTTTATCATGAATATTTGTCTTGTTTAACTTTTTTGGGATCTAAATTGGTCTTAAAACAAATTACTGTGTAGATTTTGGGTTCTAATCTAAGGCTGTTTTACTTTTTAAGGCATTCAATTGTAACAATGAAGGCTGCCAAGGGTAAGGGGGCACCAATCAGGGTCCCAAAGGAGGCGTTGAAGCCAGTTGACGACAGGTTTGCTAAGTTTGTGTAACATTTTGGTGGTTGTAGTTGCATCTTTGTGGGTTTTTTTTTTTTGTTTGTTTTGTTTTTGGTGTTTACATTAATGTGAATGACTCTGTTTAATGTTATGATCTTGACCAGAAGTTTCAAGGTCGAGTCAAATGAGTTCTATATGCATCTAATCGTTATATTTAATGGTGGACATAGTGGTAACAAGAATATTATAACGACAGATCATATATATCTCTTCTTTTCAGAAAGGTCGGGAAGAGAAAGGCTGCCACTAAGGCAGATAAAGGTGGCAAAAGTCAAGCCAAGAAGGGAAAGTTGGCTAAGAAAGACCCCAACAAGCCTAAGAGGCCTCCCAGTGCCTTCTTTGTATTTCTGTATGTATTGATCTTGTTGCCGTACCCATTAGAAATTATTTCTGGGGTTTGCTTGATATCAAAGAAAGATAGCCTTTGATTTGAGTCTCATAATGTTGCAGCGAGGAGTTCAGAAAGACCTTCAAGAAAGAAAATCCTCATGTGAAACCTGTCTCAGCTATAAGTTCTTTGTGAAAATCTCTTGGGAAAATAATGTGAAGGAAAACTTTTTCAAGGCTACTCTCTCCATGTTGTTCACACACACACACACACACACACACACACACACACACACACACATATATATTGGTGCTCTGTGCTGGCTGTTGTCTTGGCCAAACCTTCAAGAAATAGAAATCTTTACATGCAAACAAATCTCTCTAGTTACAATCTAGATGGGTGCTTCTGAATCAGTCCCTCAAAAATCCATTCATGATTTCTGGGTCAAGGTCTCTCTCTCTCTCATTCTTTATTTGTTTTACATACATGTATATATGTGTTTGTTCAAATTGTTTTGTTTGGATTCTGAGAAAGTTTGGAATTTGTTTGAGATGTGCAGGATAGCAAGGGTAAGGAGGTGGATCTCAGCACATACAAAGGGAAGGTTCTTCTTGTTGTCAACGTTGCTTCCAAATGGCTTCTTCCCTTCTCTTCTCTTTTCTAATCTTGTTTATTGTTGCCTCATATTCTGCGAAATTGATATATGGGTTTAATCTTTTATCTTTCTTTTCTAATACTGGGTTTCTGTGTGATTTGTGTATGTAGGGGTTGAAACAGTGGGTTAGCAGATTCAAACTATACCCAATTGACTGAAGTTTACAACAAATACAAAGAAAAAGGTATGGAATCTTTCAATCACTCCATTTTTTTGGGGGGCTTTTGCTTTTTGTCTCTAAAAGTATATAATAACCGGAATAATCTCTTTATATTTGTGTAAACTTTTCAGTTAACTATGAAATACACACATAAAGTTCTAATTTTTTACTTTAATTTTACATTTTTACTCATCTTTTATGTTTTCATCTGTGTTGGGTGCTATATGCCCCTGTATAAAACCCCATAGGTGTTTTCATCTTTTATGTTTTCATCTTTTATGTTCACTCATCTTTTACAAGTTTTTCTGGACATTCTCGCTCCGTTTGGTAAGCCTCTCAAAATATAATTTTACCCATTGATTTGAGTGTGTTGTTTGTTTGGAGCTTTCAAAATCATAATTCTACACTCATTTCTCAAAACTCAATTCAAAACATAATCATTACTTTTCAAAACTCATAATAACCAAACACATAATTCAAAACTCTTTTCGAAACTCAATTCAAATCAATATTTTAATTTTTTAAATATTTAAATATTTTAATTTTGTTAAGATTTTAAATATTTTAATATTTAAATATGTTACGATTTTTTAATTTTTTAATTTTTTAAAATATTTTAATTTCAAAATATTACGATTTTAATTTTTTTAATTTAAAAATATTTTATAAAAATAAATTCAAACTCTATTTTATAAAAATATTTTTAAATATTTTAATTTTTTTTGTTATATATTTGGTTACGATTTGAGTGTAGAGTTGTGAAAGTAGTATGGAGTTTCGAGTTAGACCATCTCCAACGGTTCACCAAACTTGACGTCAAATTTGAATTTTGGTGAAAAAGTCACTGTTTGGTGCTCCAACGGTTGCACCAAATCGGTATCAAATTGAGAATTCACCAAAAAAATTCATTAAAGTGAGAACAGACAGCAGCTTTCACCATTTCACTGTGCGTGACCGTTGGGGAGAGCAACCGGTCAACTAGCCGGTTGACTGGCCGGTTGACCAACCGGTCTACCGGTTTCCTTGCAAAAATTTTGGTTCAAACAGGTCAAAAGGTTCAAAGAAGTAAAAATAAAAAATAAAAAAATATGTCTTACCGGTCGACCGGTCGACCTCTGTTTTGATGCCCACCATTGGAGTACCCTGTATCAAAATTAGAAAATGGGTCTTTTTTAACTCAAAATGAGAAAATGGGTCTTTTTTAACTCAAATTTGGTGAAAAATTTGGTAAACGATTGGAGATGCTCTTATGTGTTTGGTTATGAGTTTTAAAAATAATTTCTTAATTGAGTTTTGTTTTATGTGTTTTGCTTATGATTTGAGTGTAGAGTTGTTTTTAAATTTAAAATATTAACATTTTAAATTATTTAAAATTTTGAATATTTAAATTATTTAAATTTTTACGATTTAAATTTTTTGAATATTTATTTTAATTTTTTACTTATTAAATTTTTAGATTATTTAAATTATTGAAATATTTATGATTTAAATTTTTTGAATATTTATTTTGAAAAAAAATTATTTTGTTTGTAGTATTTTTCAATTAAAAAATTGATTAATGTTATTTTCTGTTAATAATAATTTTTTTAATTGAATTTTAAAAAGAGTTTAGTTATGAGTGTTGATCAGAATTTTCGACAGTGTGAAAATAGTGTGTTTTGTTATGAGTTATAATAATTTGAATTAAGTTTTTAAAACTTTTTTTCAAAACTCATAACCAAACAAATTTTCTTACTTTACATGTCAAATCAAACTTTCAAAACTCAATTCCACACTCAATTCAAAACTCAATTCAAAAGTCATAACCAAACAAATTTTCTACACTCAAATCATAATTCCACAACTCACAAACTCAAAATACAACTCATACTCTCAAATCATATTTACAAACGTAACCTCAATCTTTACAAAATATTAAAAATGTGGTCAGTAATTTATAACTTAAATATTTATGCTCAAGTAACTAAAAAAACTATCTTAATTTGAAATGTTCAATGCCCTCTTAACCCTGATCAGTATTGATAACTAATTTGTAGTCCTATCTATCATAATGCATGGTTATTTTTTAAAAAATTGAGTTTGGATAATGAAAAGCATAATGTGTGGTTATAGCAAAGGATAGCAGAATTTTAAGATTCTCATATGTATTCACTTTGTTTACACACCTGGTGGCAACTAAGGCCGCGTTTGGGAAGTTGGCTATTTTAGTAGATTATTTTAGTTCTTGGCTATTTTAGTAGGTTAAAATATTTGTGTTTAGGAATAGAGTTAGATTTTTTTGTAGTTGGATGTGATGTTTGTAAGAGAAAATGTGAAATGATTGTAGGTTTGATATGACATTTTGTCTTACTGACTATTTTAGCTTATTTTATTTTTTTTATTTTATTTTTTTTTTGTAGATTTTAGCCCAAAAAAAGCCAAACCTTAGCTTCCCAAATAGGGCCTAAGTCCCAAAATCTTTTTTGTTTTATAAAGTGTCTATTTACTTTAATGCCCTTCTTGACACATGATTTTCAAGGAAAAGAAAAATTCATTTATTCTGCTAGTATCATAAAGCTCTTTTATGAAATGTTTGTTTCTGAATGCTATATTTATTTCATGCATTTCAATAGGAAATCTCTAAAGCATTTGGGAGGTTTACTAATGCTGAGCAAGAAGCTCTCCATCAGCTATTTATTCAAGTATGTATTTTGTTTCCTGACTTCTATTGCGTTTTTTATATTTGTTGATGTCTTTTATTTTCTTGAATGGTTGCTTTTGAGAATTTCATATCATTAAAATATTGCAGATTTTGGTATTTTTTCCATGCTATATATCATCTTGAGTTTTACTTTAATGTTATCATTCTTTGAAATGTCCCAATTTAGAAAATATTGAAATTGCAAAGCTCTTGTTGAAGTTGAGAGATTGCTAACTTTGTCTGAGAAGAGGGAGATACATGATGTAGAGAATGCAAACTAGAAAGTGAAAGTTTGGAATTTGTAAAGGTTTTAGTGCCTATGGGCCTCATCCGATCAAGTTTTTGGTCAATTTGGGTCTCATTTTATGCCCTTTACAAGTTATTTGATGCTAGTTTGGTTTTACTTATATGTTATCCGGCTTTAGGGTATGTATTAACAAATTTTAATTTTTTTTTTTTTTGTATTATACTTCTTGTATTATTAAACTTATTTTTAATTTTTGAGTCTTTTCAGATACTTAATTCAATGCTTTATGTTATCATCTTGTCAATGTTATAGGTTTTGTTGGTGAGTTGCATCCTGACGAGAACAGTGATAACAAGAAGCATGTGCTTTACACACATAAAAACATTATTGTAAAATATAAGGATCAGGTCCTTTGCTTATGAATCATTTGATTTTTTGGTGGAGAATTGTAAATTCAATTTTTGGATATGTTATTTTGTGAGTAATGTTAAAACATCATTTGTGGATATGTCATTTTGTGGGTAATGATGATTGGATATTAAATTGGATGGAAAAGTGAATTAATGCTACATTTATTATTTGAATGGAAGTTATTATTTCATATTAGTGTTATTCAATTTTATTAGGCCACAGCTTCTCTTCAGTCCAAATCTGGACTGGACGGTGCTGTCCGGCCCTTGGGGGCCCACTACGGGTCGTATTTTGATAATTTAAACCGTTCAATGTGTAGAACTCGTCGAGTACTATATGTCTGTAAAAAATTACGTTAATCGGATATCGATAGATATATGATCAAATCAGTTTTTTATGAAAAAAAATGGACGGCGAAAAATAAACGGCTTACCAAAAACTGATTTGATCATATAGCTATTGATATCCGATCAACGTGATTTTTTTACAGGCATATAGTACTCGACGAGTTCTACACATTCAACGGTTTAGATTATCGAAACACGACCCGTAGTGGGCCCCCAAGGGCCGGACAACATCGTCCAATCTAGATTTGGACTGGAGAGAAGCTGTGCCCTTTTATTAAAGGTATTTTTTTAGTTTAATCACATAAAATTAGCACAATTTTTATTAAAAAAAAATTAAAAAAAAGAGGATATCACGGCGTTTTGAGAAATGCCACCTAAATTCTAAAGCTAACGGTTAGTTTTTTAAAAAAGATATGACGGCGTTTTAAAAACGTCACTAAATCATAGTGATGTCATAGGGCTGTTAGGGTGGGACATTTGGCGGCGTTTTTAAAAACGCCGCCTATACTAAATATAGTGACGCTTTTAAAGCGTCATAAAGCTATGGCGACGGCCGCATCTTCGACGTTTGGTATTAAACGCCACAGAAAAAATTAGCGGCGTTTTTGATAACTATAGCGGCGTTTTTTAAACGCCACTAAAAGCCTAATTTCTAGCAGTGAAGGCTAAGAATTAATTGAAATGAAAATATAATTTTCTCCATATGAAAAAATATATTGTGAAACAAATCACGAAAAGTTATCATGAAGATGTAAAATATAGACCAAGATTCATTATAGGAAAAAGAAAAAAAAAAAAAAATTGTAGAAAAAATATCTTTGGAACACCTTGCCTCTGTTGTTTTGGTTGATATCACAGATGTAAAGAAATTGAGGGTCAAAAGAATTTTACCTAGATTGTAAGACAACATCAAATTTGCTAAGGGAAGCACATAAAGATCTCATTGACAACAAGGTGATTGCGCTTCCCGAGAAACCAAATGTCACCATTAACCCTCTCCCACCACATAACAACTCCCCTCCTCCACCCAGGCAGATAAACCTGATTCAAACCACGGCCGTTCTATACGACCCTAGCATATACATCACTCATTCCCACCTGCCCAAGCCTGAGGTGTTCATCCCAAATAGCACGGACTTGTGCATGATGAGCACTTCCTTAACCTAGCCCAAGCCAGTGGTGGTGATTGTCGAAGACAAAGCTAGGGTGACCTTGGAGGAGAGTGAGAATGTTGGTTTAGAACCTGAGGGATCTGCGAGCTTAACTGAGGAAGCATACAACCCATGCGGTTATATTGTATCAACAGATTAGGCCAAGCCAATGGTAGAATTGCCAATTGGGGCAGAGGTCAATATGGTTCGAGAAGACGGGCCAAGTCATGGGTTGGATGATTTAGCAGAGCTTGAGGAGGACATTACGAATCTGCAGTTCTTTTAAATATAATAGGACGTAGTTAGGGGTGTAAATCTGGCCCGGTCCAGCCCATGTCGGGCCTCGCTGGCTCCCGCCAAAATTCTGGCCAAGTCAGGTCAACCCATGAGCCAAAAAATTAGGTCCAGACCCAGGCCTAGGCCCAAGGGTACCCGAGCCTTGGGCGGGTCGGTGGGCCTGGGGCTTAGGCAGGTTTGACTATTTTTTTTTTTATTATTTTTTTTTCTTTTTTCTACCAAAATTTTATTATTTTTTACTGAAAAAAACATTGAGCCTTGGGCGGGCCGGGCCTTGGGATGGGCCTTGAGTAGGCTTTAAGCGAGCTGATGGGCAGGGTCATAGGCCGAGCCGGGTCGGGCTTCAAAATGATGGCTCAGGCCTAAGGGCTCAGGTTAGGCTCGGGTCCGGGCATAAACGGTCCAGGCCCACTGGGACCCGGGCGAGTTTCGGATTACCCACGGACCGCGGGTCAGTTTTATACTCCTAGACTTAGTAGCCTATAAAAAAATTTATTAGACTTTTTAGTACATACTTTTTTGAGAGGAGATTTCTAAATAAATTTCTCATTATTTTATTTCACTAAACACTCGACATATTAGCACATCACCGTGCCTAGTTATTTGGTATATCTTTTGAGAACTAAAATTTGGGAGATGTAGAATCACCCCTAGTAATAATTTGCTCAATTTCTCACTCGGATACAGGTTTTCTAATGACTTTTTAAATAATTGACTGACTAGTGATTATTTAATAATCTTTGAGCATTGTTTTCCATAATTCATATTATTTAACATTTAATAATTATTTTAGGATTATAACATCTTAGTGGTGTTAGAGAAAAAAATAAAAATTTATGAAAAAATTTATAAGTTTAATTATTAATATTTATAAAGTTTTCATTAATTTATAAGTAATTTTTTAACATTCCACTGATGTAACCTAATTAAAAAATAAAAATAAAAATAAAAAATTCCACTGTAATATTTTTTTTCAACTATTTTTTAAAAACCTAACAAAAAGTGGCAAAACAATAATTTCTCCACACTAAAGCTGACTGATAGTCTTTAAATGGAGTCATTTCAAAGATGGGATGCTGAAGTCCCCACCTTAAGTCATCACCAAGGTAATGGTTGTTTGGTTTATAGGAGGGGGGATTGAACTATTAATTTTGTCAGTTTTACATAGTTTATATTTGGTTGACAAAAATAGAAGACTTAAGGTAGGGACTTAAGGACTATGAATATTTTCATAGTCTCATAGGACTATGAATATTTTCATATAGGGGGATTAGTTTGGTTGAATTTTAGGTGAAATTCGGAAAATAGTGAGGAGATTGAGTCTATTTTATATAAAAATTTTATTTTTTTTACCAAGTGCATTTGTTTGTTTTAATATTTGTTCTAATTTTTTTAATATAGAAATAATTTATTTATTTATTTTATATAAAAATAATTTAACAATCCCATTACTAATCATCTCCAATACTATCATCAAAACAAACACATTTTTACTTAATCCCTTCGCTAACAATCCCCACATTAAGAATCTCTTCACTAACAATCATTTCACTAACAATCTCATCTAACCTAATCTGCCAAACAAATGTGGCCCAAGATATGGTTATGAGCAATGATAGAGAATTTTAGGCTGTGTTTGGTTGTATTTTCTAAATATATTTCTACCCCTTTATTTGTGTTTGACATTTGTTTACGGTTTTCAAAAGTTAATTCCACATTCAATTTTGAAAATGCTGTCCACGGGGGGAAAATTTGAGCTAACCGATCGTTCCACGGGACGTCCGGAACAATACATTTTTTTTTTTTTTTTTTTGCAAATTGACACATGTTAATTTTTATATATTCAATAAAAAATATTTTCTGAATTTTTTAAAATTTTTTATAAGTTTTGAATAGAATTTTGAATTATGTATTCGGTTATGGGTTGTAAGTTTTTGTATCAAATATCATATGTCACATCAAAAATTTTCCACTTAATTCAAAACTCTTTTCAAAACTCATTCACCAAACAAATTTTTCACACTCAAATCATAATTCTAAAACTCACAAACTCAAAATACAACTTATATTCTCAAATCATATTTAGAAAATTTTACCAAACACTACCTTAATTTTGGAATTTTAATTTGAGGTTTAATGATGTGATAAGAAACAAAAAAATAAAACATATAAACACATACATCACATTATAGATGGGTCTCACTTATTTAGAGCTTTTCTAGAAGAGCTCCAAATTATTTTTGTATGGTTATATATATAACATTGTTATATTCATATAATTTTTAGAGTTTGAATTTATATAATTAAGACTCTAATTAATAAGAGTTTTTAAAATGAAAAATTAAGAATCTCATTCAAATATATTATTTTTTAACAGATTATTTGAATGCATTTGAACCTAAAAAAAGCTTATTTTAGAAAGATAATTAAAAATTATTTTTTAATTTTTAATCTATTTTAAATCATATCATTTTTTATAATTTTTATACATCTTTTAAAAAATTAAAAAAATTAACTTTTAATCAATTTACGAAACGAATCTAAAATTGTATGGTTGAGTTATTAATCATATACGACATGGTATACAACCCCATGACTTGCGTGGAAATGTGGTCGACGGCTATTTGGTTGATTGCTTGTCAAGTCAAAGTCCGAAAGTAAAGTAACAATCCACTGAGTCAAGTCGGTTCAGGAGTATTGGAAAATGATGGGGAAAACTCTCTATCAATTGTGGGTGTTTGGAAAGTGAGTTTTTATGTAGATTTTTTTAGTTGTAGGATATTATTTGATAAAATTTTTTTAGTGTTTGAGAAGATAGTTGGGTTTTTTTGTGATTAGATGTGATGTTTGTGAGAGAAAAAGTGAAATGATTATGGGATTGGATATGATATTTTGTTTGGATTTGTTTTTTTTGATTTTGCAAAACTTTTGTCTTTTAGTGAAAAAAATGAAAAAAAAATTTGGGAACCAAGTTCCCAAACACAGTGTCGGTAGAGTTATGAAGAAGTGATTTTTGAATTTTTATTTTTAAATTAATAAATTTAATGCACCTATTTTGAATTATAATTTTGTTAACGTGTGTTTGGTTAGGAATACTTATAAAAATTATAAATATATTTTTTAAAATTTATTAAAAATATATATATATATATTTTTTACATTTGTAAAAATTTATTAAAAATATATATATATATATATTTTTCACATTTGAAAAACTACATCCAATTTGTTGAGGTTTTTAATCACATAACAAATTAATGGGAAATTCTATTTTCACACATTTTTTATTTCTGTCTACACACTTAATGAAAGCAATTTTCATTACAATTTTACCATAAATAAAATGATCATAATAGATATCAATACACACATTAAATATTAAAACCTAGTTTTCTCGGTACACATCTTTTGGAGGCAATAATTCTCAATGCACATCTTTTGAAAAAACAAAAAGACTAAAACCCTTTATTGTTTCTCACTTTCTCCATTGCTACACTCTATTGTCCTTCATTATTTGCCATAAAATTCTTTGATATTTCTTTATTGTTCGCTCTCTAGGTTTGTGTAAATTCATACTCCATTGGTTTTACCCTTTTTCTATTCGAACCCACCATCATTCTTAATTTTTGTGATGGGTGATTTGCAAACCAATGGAAGTTCAGATTCAGATAAGAATATGACTGTTTACAATCAATACAATGATGAAAATGTGAGTTGTATGCGAAAATTGATTTTTTTTTTCCTATTTACAGTTGTCATTTAGAAAATCAATTTTGAACAAATAGACAAATTTTAGAAGTACAAAATCGAACAAATAGACAAAATTCAGAGGTGTAGAACTGAATAAATTCAATATTTTCAAAAGTATATAACTGAATAAAATGAATTGATTCAAAAAACCAGTTCCAAATGGATTATTTTCGTCTCATCATGAACCTACGTCGAACGACAATCGAAAATGGTAAAACTATAACTTGCTTTTGTAGATTTATTCCATAATATCCATGAAATGGATGAGAGATAAACATTCCTTACCTTCAAGAATGCAGCGGAGTTGAATGCAAGTCTTCAATGGAGTCGAGTATTGCTGGAAGCGTGTCGAATTGTCGGAAGAAGATTGGAATTGTCGGAGTCAAGGATTTGGTGTGCATAGTGAAAACGATTTAGGGGTGTGAAGGTGTAATGTGTGAAAATGTGTTTTTGTGTGGTGTGTGTACAAATTATGGGTGAGGGCTATATACAACTGGAACATTTGTTGTGTGGAATGAGAATAATAACGTATAATCAAATTTATAAGTGTGTGAACTGAGATATGATATGCATAGAGACTAAAGGGTGTGTTAAAATAGAATTTCCCAAAACTAATATGACGTAAGTAAAAAAACAAATTTGAAAAATACTTATATTATATTGGATGTCATGTATGGGAACAATTATGACCGGGTCGACATGAGGTCGTTAGGCTATTAGTTCGTTAGTTGGGGCATGGTCTATAGCTCATTATGACGGCCTAGTGAGTGACTGAGAGGTATAGTAGAGAGCCCAGTGTAGTTAGGCCTAGTTTTGGACCCATTAGCTCAGTGAATTACGCAACATTGATGAATGGGGTTCGAGATTGCATGGCTCAGACAGACTTTCGAATGATATGGTTGGCTTGGTTGTTTAGTTTGTCTAGTGGTAACGTAAGATTATTCCAAGATGATCAATAATTGAACCAAATAGAAAGTAGTGTGCTCGGCTGGTATAATGCCTCGAAATAATTAACATTAACCCATCACATAATAGTACTACAATTGATCAACATTCTGATCAGTTCTATTCATTATATATTTGATCATTATAAAAGATGCATATGCAATATATATTCATAAATCCTAAATTCTGAATCTATAGCATATGGCATGAATACAAGAGCACAATGGAAAATAAAATCAAATAAAGAAAATACCCTAAAGGTTATAACTTCCAAGATGATGCTTGGTTATAACAAAATGAGTTTGAACACAATACAAGTAAAGCCTAAGGCTTAAACAAAATAATTACATAAAGAAAACAAAAAAGAAAGCTTTAAGCTTCTTGTCCTCCCAAACTATGTCTTTGGCGGAGGCATATCATTAGCACCAAAAAGTTGTTTTCCACATAAGGTGAGCCAAACCCAGTAGAGATACTCTAGCACAACATATGAATCTTAGCAAAATTACAAGGTGAATGCACATGCTTGCCATTTGTCAAACCTTTCTTGTTTTCCATTTCAAAACAATGCAATGCCAAATTATGTATCAATTCATGAAAATAATCATTTTATACAAAAAATAAAGTAGTGGATAAAAAACACTCTGAATTTCTAGGTACGTGTCTGCCAGTAGGCTATACAAGCACTACCAAAGCCATTTTACTAGTACTAACCGAAAGGATTGACACCTAACCACACAGGTTTCTAGACTATCACCAACGAGACACATGCCAACATCATAACCACAACTACATCCCCTAACTAGATTCACCAAGGTATTCATCCATTTTTTCTCAAAATCGATTCATTTACAATGTTCAATATGAAATGATGCTCAATGCATAATGTATGGGTAATTAGTTTCAATTCAACTTAATCTTATGCAGTGTCTACAATAATCATGACTATCCTCCACCGATAATCCAAAACAGATATTTCTATTTGAAAGATAATTTCAAATCAAAAGATATAATTTCATCAATTACAATGGGAGTGATACTACATATTCATCTCCACCATCATCATCAACATAACCATTGTTCTAATTTCACAAACCATAATCATTTTCCATTTTCCTTCAAAATTCTAAGGGCGAATTATACTAACAGTCCCTATAGTTTGAGGCTTTTGTCACTTTGGTCTCTGACTTTTCAATTGTGATATATTTGACCCTGAATTTTGAACCTTATTCCAAATAAGGACAATTGAAGATACCATTACTCAGTTTTAAGGGCAAAGTGGTCAATTTGATGAAATATAAATTAATTTGACAAAAATAAATGTCAAAACAATTTGGTAAAATAAATAAAGTGTAAAAGATTTATCAATTTTACATAATTTTATCTTTGGTGGGTAGAAATAATTTTAAAAAATTCAAAAATATTGACATTTATTTTTGTCAAATTAGTTTATATTTTTATCAAATTGACGATTTTGCTCTTGAAATTGAGTAATGGTATTTTCAATTGTCCTTATTAGGAACAAAATTCAAAATTCAGAGTCAAATGTGTCACAATTGAAAAGTCAGGGACCAAAGTGACACAAGCTCCAAACTATATGGACTGTTAGTTTAATTTACCGAAATTGTAAATACTCAAAATCTAAGACAAAGCCCCATTTTCTTACAAAATCAATTTTAAGAAAAGATTTCCATCTCTCCAACACAACTCACCCATAACCACATCCCCACAATTTTTTTTTCCCCCAATAATCAATTTGGAAAACCCCTCTTTTGATTTCAAACCAAACCCATGGTTTTTTAAAAAATTCCCAAATCAATAACCATTTTTAAAGAGCAAATAACTAAGCTAAAAATCATATAAAAGAGTCAAGGAAATCCCTACCTTAAAGTAAAAGACCAAAGGAAACAAGGAGTAGAACTCGACCTCGACGTAGCCAAAAACACTAACTTCTCTAATTACAACGAAGCCCTTGACATGCTCTATCTTTTAATCCAAAGGACTAGAGTGAACAAATGCATGGATTGAGAATATTTGCAGCTAGAAATGAGAAGTAGAGAGAGAGAGAGAGAGAGAGAGAGAGAGAGAGAGAGAGAGGGTGTATGGATCTAAGGTTTTGAAATGTTTAGAGAGAGAAGGAGATGAAAAAGTGACAGAAAAAGGCTGTCTCTCGGACTGATATACGCATAGACCGCTCGAGCACAAGAATGGTCGCTCGAGCAACAGATACAATAAGTGACACCGCTTGAGTGACCAAACCCACCGCTCGAGTAACCAAACCCACTGCTCGAGCGAGCAACGACCTCCTCCTTGAAGTTCAAACTTGCAAAAGATTGCTTGAGTGCAACAAAGACCGCTCGAGCGAAGATGTCAAACTTCGAGCAGTTTGCAGACTGTAAAAGGCTGCTTGAGCACATGAATGGTTGCTCGAGCGAACAAGCTAAATTCTAGGTAACAACTATTTGAAAAACTAACTTCCTAACCTATTTCAAACACAATTAGAACTCCCAATAGCCCAACCCAACAATAATAGGATGGAAATGAGCTGAACAACAATTAAATACATATGGGTTCTCGAATCCAAAAGCAATAGATGGGTCGGGTCTAAACTAGAATCGTTATGACTTGACTAATTACAGTGGTTGATGTATGTACAATAAGCATTATCTATGTGAGTAAGAGTTCTTGATGAACATGAATCCCCACGTTAAGCGAAACAAGTGATGAAAGCTATAAAAAAAGATAGAAGCGATAGGGGATTTGACCTAATTCCACACATATGTAATATCCTTCAACCCTTTTAGTTCTTTTCCATAAATTGATCCTAGCGTTAACTTAGGCATTACAGGGACTTTTTCAGTACACCATTTGCTGAATAGTTCACTATTCTTGTTTTGCAGGAGCAAACCATTAGAGGAGGCTTCAAGAGGGGTTTTCGCCGCATATTGTTCATGTGCGGAGAAATCTGTGTTCGTACATCATGTTTTGAAAATACACTTTCAAAACATAATTTTAATTAATTTACTATAAAAAATTTAAAATTAAATTGTATTTTAGAAAGATTACTTTAAATTTGAAGTCATGTTGTTAAAGTACAATTTCAAGAAATAACCCTATAGTTTAGAAAACTTATTAAGTATAACTTGCATTCAAGAACAATTAAACAACTAGACTTTAATAAATAACTCACTACAACATATAAAAGTTTTAGACACCAAATTTTTTGAATTTTAAAAATGAAAATTTTGTTGTAAAAGGCATTTAAGGACCAATTTCTATTATCGTGGAGTCGCTAAAAGGTTGTCCTGAAAAGTCAAAAACAAGACTTTTAGCAACAAAATTTTGAAAATGTCACTAATAAATAGACTTTTAGGGACAAAATAATTTGGTCTCAAAATGGTTTATTTTTTGAAACAAAAAATTTGGTCCCCAAAGGGTAATAATTCACCACTAATGTCCAATTTTCGTTGCTAAAAATATAATGACGACATTTTTTGCAACAAAAATATTTAGTCCCTAAAAAATAATTTTTTCTCCTAAATTTTCGTCTCTAAAAGCTTAATTTTTTGTAGTGACTTGGGACTAGAAATAATTCCAATTTAGAAAGTATATTTAGAATAATTTGCATTTAAAAAAGGAAAATTTACACATAAATCCTATCTTGAGGAATGGTGATCCGTTTAGTTCCAAGAATTTTTTTATGGACTAATTAGTCCCATTGATTTTGAAAATATTTATTTAATATATTCTTTGCAAATTGGATTTATGGTTATACCCTTATTTCCATTATGTGTCTTTTTTTTTTTTTTTGTGCGAAAAAGGTATGATACACAACTTGATATGAGAATCTTTTTCATTTGAAATGTTTGAAAATGTGGGATTTTTCAAACATTTTAGAAGGAGCATTAAATTTCCTTAGTAAGTTTTGGGCAATGTATAATTTCAAACTATGAGATTATAATTTGGAATGTTGCAATATGGGATTTTTCAAAGGATAATTCTACTTACACTACATATTTATCTCCTTGCACCCTATTTTTTATTACACCACCTTTTATCTCATTACACTTTTCATAATTCCCAATATATCCTCATCTCTACCAATTCATTCTCTTTTTACACCCATTCACATTTGAAACCCTAATTTCATCCCTCCACTTTCTACCACCGTCTTCTCTACCTTCAGTCACCACCATTGCCACTCTGCCCCCATCATTGCCTTTCACCGCTGCCGCGACAATTACAACCACTAGCCATCACCATCTATCATAAACCCAGTCCCACGACAACGAACTACCACCCGCGAATGTAACCTTTGCAACCACCACCATCGCAAACCCACCCCTACAACCTAGAGAGAGAAAGAGAGAGAGTTTCAGATCTAGGGTTTAGAGAAGAAGAAGAAGAAGAAGAAGAAGAAGAAGAAGAAGAAAAAGAAGAAGGAGGAGGAGGAAGATGTGTGGCTGCTTAATTGCTTTATTTTTGTCGTCAAAGTAGGTGGGCATAAATGCATATAAGCATTAATCAATGATTTATCTCATCAAGCAACCATGAAATCATTGGATTTGATCAATCAACATTGTATATGCACATTAGGTAACAAATGAATTCATTTGTTGATATCATTATATTCTTTGTTGTATATACACAGATCCAATAACCATTATTCCAATCATAAGAATTCTTAAGAGAGTTTTTGGTGGCCAAAAGTGTGGCATCCTGAGCAAGTTGGCGTTGGTCAAATTCATTGTCGATGTAGGGAGGACAAATAGATGGTGGGTTGTATAAGTTGAAATCATCGCGGGGGGCGGTTAGAGGTAGGGAAAAGAGTGTTGGAGGTTGGGAGAGAGCTTCCGAAAGTGGAAAACGGTAAGGGGAAGACTATCAGAGATTGGCGAATAGTAGAGGAGGGCTGCTAAATGTGAGAGCAGAATAGAGAGAGAGAGAAGGGCTGGGTGGAATGCGAAATTGGTGGTTCAACTTTTAGGATTTAGGGATCAATTGGTAATTTTACAAAAAAGGATAAAATTGTGATAAAAAAATAAAATTAAAGGGTGTAATGAGTTTTTTTTTTGTGGTGTAAGTAGAATTACTCTTTTTTCAAACATTCCAAAAGGAATACAAAAACCCCTTGGTAAGTTTTGGGCAAATGTGTAATTTCAAACTGTGGGATTTGGAGTGGTTTGAAATGTGAGATTTTTCAAACATTTTAAAAAGAGTACAAAAACCCTTTCGGCAAATGTGTAATTTGGAACTATAGGTTTTTGAATAGGAATGGCTTAAAATGTGAGATTTTTCAAATATTTTAAAAGAAGTACAAAAATCCCTTAGTAAGTTTTGGGCAAATGTGTAATTTCAAACTATGGGGTTTGGATTTCCAATGGCTTGAAATGTGAAAATTTTCAAACATTCCAAAAGGAGTACAAAAACTCCTTAGTAAAGTTTGAGCAAATGTGTAATTAGTTTTGGTCATTTATAAGTATTAACTAGCATCCACAAGTGTAAATTGTAGGGTTATACTATCATTTCTACACAAAGAGGACTATTGGTTGTATGGATGCGAATAGCAGTAGTAGGGGTATTTTTATACTTTCCGAATCTCTTTCGATACATGTCATCTACCTGTACCTTTAATTTCATGCTGTTAAATGAAATTTTTCTTTGCCGATCAAAAAAAAAAAAAAGAGGACTATTGGATTCATTAAATTATTTGGAGGACTTATTGGTTACTAACCTATGGAAATGAAATTTATTGATGCTTCCGCTTTAAAAAGTAGATTTTTAAACAACTTTACTTAAAAAATAACTCTTCCAATTTTCAATTTGCAATTTGCAATATTTATGGGGTCATTTTTGGATTCAAATTTCAATCACAATATACATACCTAACACAATCACATAAGCGGTAAATTACACTTTGCCCCTTTATTTGATTACTTTCTCACTTTAATCCCTAAAATTTGTTTTGTTTTTATATATATATATATATTCATTTTAGCCCTTCATTTTTCAAATTTTTTCCAATTTATTCTTAAAGCTAACTTCCGCTAAAAATTAGATAGAAAATAACACATTGACAATCATGTGACATAAAAATATTTTATTACATATAACTTACATATTTGACACAAAATCAATTTCAATATAATAATATATTTTTTATGCCACATGATTGTCAATTTGTCATTTTCTGTCTAATTTTTAACGTAAAATTTTAAGAATAAACTAAGAAAAGCTTAAAACATGAAGGATCAAAGTGAGGAAAAATAAATTTAAAGGGTCAAAGTAGAAAAGTGGCCAAATATAAAAATGGCAAAATGATAGTCTTTAAAGTTACAAATCCACCCTTGAAATTTCTAATTTAATAACAAATGACACATTATATTAATAAATCATCAAATCAATTAACAATTTTTAATAATATCATAAATATATTTTAGTTAATAATGTAAGTGATTTTATTATTATATAGGAGAGCAATTGAAAATTTTATTTTTTAAAATTAATTTATAATTTTTCAATTTACAGGAGGCAATATGTATTTAAAATAAATCTCAAGGTGTGTATTTGTAATTTACCCTTTTATTAAAAATGACATATATATCAAAATTTATATAGTTTAAAATATTAAATTACTCATTAAGCATATTTTGGTAATAGTGATATCTACTGGACTTTTCAAAAAAAAATTTTGGGCAAAATCCATTTTACCTCCATGTAATAACACTTTACCTCTTATCTTCTAAAAATAGCCATATGCCCCCATGTGGTTTTGGATTAAAATGCAACCATTAATTGTAGATGTGAAATGACTATAATACCCTCAAACCCTATATTTCTTATTATTTTATTTCTCTTTCATCTCTCATACACATAATTTCAAAATTTTAATTCTTAAATTCCTTTTTTATTTATTGCAAATCTTAAAATTTTATTATAATTACAATTTAATTATATTTATAGATCACAATTAATCCTAAATTCTTAATTATTTCTTGTAATTTCTAACATGTTAATCTAATTTTTAATTTAATTATAATTTGGATCACAATTAATCATAAATTCTTAATTATTTATTATAATTTCTAACACGTTAATCTAATTTTAATTTAATTACATTTTAGATCAATTTTTAATTATTTTTTATTTTATTTAATTATATTTTAAATCATTTCTTTATTATGTTTTATATTAATTAATATACTAATCTAATTTTATGTTTGGAGAAAATGAAAGTAAAATTGTCCTTTTGTTGTATTAATTTCATTCTAATTTTTCAGAAAATAAAATCCACTTTAGAAAATGGTGTGTAATACGCCTTTTGTTAGTTTGGATAGAAAAACTAATGGTAGCACTTTAGTCCAAAATTACATGGGATTTTCTGATTATATTTGAACAATAAGGGGCAGAGTGTTACAGTCCCAAACCATAGTAGGTAAAATGAATATAACCCCCTTTTTTTGGGTGCTTTTCCTTAATGCATAAAAGTTTATTATGAGAAGGATTTTGACCAAATTCTCCTAAAATATTTCTTAACATTTTGCGGCACAAATGATTCATAATAGATGGAATTACTGTTTAATGGAGAGTAGAAAAAAAAATTATAAACATATGGGGAATGCAAGTGAAAATTTGTGGCCTCCATGTTCTTGTAATTTTTTCTTTTTTTTCCCAATGGACAACAATTCCCCTTTATTATTTATATCACATAACTAAAATATTCAATAGTTTGTGATTTTTACTTTAAGGGTGTTTGAGTAGAAGTGTGTTGTGTTAAAATAATTCACTACTACCTAAAATATTCAATAGTTTGTGTTAAAATATTCAATAGTTAGCGACGGCCCAAATATCCGGTACCCGTTCCGGCTGAAGGACGACCAGCTGACCACTGTGGCTACCCTGGCTTCGATCTTTCTTGTGATCATGAAAACCACACCATGCTTGAGCTTCCATTCTCTGTTAAAGTAACAGTCAAAGAAATCGACTACATATCTCAGTTGATACACACATATGACCTTCATGACTGCTTTCTTCAACTGCTTCAAAACCTCAACTTATTTACTACTACCTCTCCCTTCCAAATAGCAACGAATGAAAACTATAATTATAGCTTTTTCAGTTGCTCCTCAACTGAGCCAATCTCATACAATCCGATCACTTGTCTTAGTAGTGACCCCAATCACAAAGTTTATGCCTTTTGGTCGGACTATTTTATGTCCTATTATCCCTTATTGTCTTGCAAAAAGATGTCCTTTAAGATTTCATCGCCAATTCCATATGACACATTTGACCGGCAGCCATATGAGCTTACATTGAAATGGTCCAAACCGACATATGGGATCTGTGAAGCGCAAAGCAAGTATTGTAGATTGAAGGATAACAGCAGTGATCATGAAACTGAATGCGTTGACGACACACCAAACTCACCCATTACAGGTACTTCTCTACTTTCTCATAGTTTTCTGGTTTTTAGATCATCTCTCCCATTACATGCTTAGAATGAACGTCTTTATGCTAATCTAATATAAATAAATACTAGACGGCATGTCTAAAATTTAAAATAACAGTTAGTAGCATTTGAAAGAGTTGGATTTGATAATTATAGCAGTTAATTGAATCAGTTGAATTCAAGAGAATTTTAAGAGTATTTATCAAGGGTATTTTGAAAAATAAATAAATCAAAAATGTGATAGTTTATACCAAATCAGGTCTAGACTTTATATAATATATAATAATAACAGAAAAAAAAAAAAAAAAAGAAGAAGGTTTACAATGTGCACCTTCTAAGATATATTTCTACCAAATTTTTTTTTGGTTGACTATAAAAGTAATTTTCATTAATTTTCATTTTCAATCAAATCAATCACCAAAAATATAGAAAACATATAATTTCTATCAAAACAGACAGGGTTAGCTTTCGAATTCATGTACCACTATGAGATTTAAATTCAATGTTTCTTGGAGACAGAACTTTAAGATCATATTAGTTCACAAATTATTTGGAATGTTTAATTAATCAGGAGAGTGTAACTTTATTTATTTATTTCTCAAGACAGTCGTCACATCTTATTTATTTTGTAAGCACTGTTTCATTTGTGACTACGGACAACATAGGTTTATGATTGATATTTCAGCTCACAAGTCGAGCTGGGTCAGTTTTTGAGGCTTGTTTAATTTTTGGGTTGGACTTGGAATTTAGATTTCTAGCCTAGTCTACTAATAAAATATTTCTATAATTTTAAATGTATTATTTATATAAAAGTATTAGAAATTAATTATTTATAATTCCATTCTTCAAAGAATTTTTTAGTTTGAAAGCTTATTTTATACTGTTGAATTTATTACCCAATTTTTAACAATTAATTACTTAAGCTAACTTTGTTTCTCTTTTGTGTTGCCCCTTTTCCCTTTGTTTTTCCCTTGTATGATGACTGTTATTATTGTTATTTTTTTCATTTTTGCTCATTTCACGAAAGGCCTACGTTGTTATTTATAGTGACCTCAATCTCAAATTTGATGAGTGGCTTATAGATGGAATCAATTTCTTTCTTTTTTATTTACTCTATCCAAACATAATAGTGAGAAATCATAATCATTTCTTTTCTTTTATCGGTGAGAAATCACAATAATTTCTTTTCTCACCTCACCTCACCTCACCTCACCTTACGATCCAAACGGAATGTAAGAATGTCACTCCACAGTCTTGACGAGAAAGCCACCTCCCACGAGAGCTAATGTACTTGCTATACATAATATTGTTCCAAAGAACATTGGCCATGTTTGGGTTGATTTTCAAAAACTTATTTCAGAAATTTTTTCTAAAAATCTAAAAATTAATTTGGCGAAAGAAATAAAAAAAAAAAAATACTTATAATTTTTATGTAATTTTATCATTTGAGAAGTCGGAAATAATTTTTGAAAATTTAAAATTATTTTTTTAATATTTATTTTTATCAAACTAGTTTCCATTTTTTTTTTTTAAATTTCTGATACATAAACAAACCATGGGAATTATCTTCAGGGACATATCTCTATCACCATTTGGCTAGCAAACAGTCATTAACCTCTAAGACATTCCTAATTCCCAGTCCCACTTGACTTTTGCTTTTGGTAATGTCAGCCCATTTTACCATGTGTAGTTCTTCTTTAAATCTGGACACCCCCCAAAGGAATGCAGCTTGAATCCTATTAACTGTCTTTGCAACTCCTTTAGGCATCTTAAACAAGGAGAAATAGACCACTGGCAGGCTTGACAGAACAACCTTAATAAGAGTCACCCTAACCCCAAAAGAATGAAGAAGCTAGTTTTGACTTGAATTTGTTGAGAACAGGAATTTAGGTGCTCTTTCTCCTTGGATTAGCCCTAAGTGGAAGTCCAAGATAAGGAAATGGTAAACTCTGCCTTTTACAGTTTAATCTGGTTGCAAAATCATCCACCAAGACTTTAGGAACACCTACTCCGCATACATGACTTCTGTGAAAATTAATTTTCAACCCTGATAGTACTTCAAAACATCTCAAGATCCTTTTGATGGTTGTTACCTCCAACCATTCAGCCTCAGAAAATACAATTGTATTATCAGCAATCTGTAGATGAATTGCAGATATTTCCTTTTGTCCCACCACAGCTCCGTTGATCAATCCCAAGTCTTTTGCTCTTTGTAATAACATGTTAAGACCCTTAGGCACTAGATTAAAAAGGAATGGTGACATTGGATCACCTTGTCTGAGTCATTTTTTAGGATAGAACTCAGCTGAAGGGGAGCCATTAACCAAGACTGAAATTCTAGTTATAGACAAGCATTCCTTCGCCCATCTAATCCATTTGGAACCAAAGCCAAAGTTGGAGAGTATAGATAGTAGGCACTCTCCATTCACTGAATCAAAAGCCTTATCAAAATCAAGCTTTAGAATCAGCCCCTTCTTCTTGCTTTTCTTCCACCAATCCACTACTTCATTGGCAATTAAAACTCCATCTAAAATATTTCTACCCGCCAGGAAGGTAGTTTGTGCTTCCCCTATTACTCTACTTACCTGATTCAATTTGTTAGAGAGGACCTTAGATAAAATTTTGTACATGGACCCAATCAGACTGATACGTCTATATCTGATATGCTGGTTGGACACTTCTATTTAGGAATCAATAATATGAAAGAGCTATTGATTCCTTTACGCTATATTTGGTTGGGATATTTGAGAAGGGATTTGGAAAGGGAAAAGGAAAATGTAGGTGAAATGTGAATAAAATATACCTACATTTCACCTAGTTTCACACACCTTCTTTCTTTCTCTTTCCAAATCCCCCAACCAAACATAGCGTTAGAAAACACCCCATTGTCATGGAACTCCTTGAAAAGTCGCATCATATCTTTCTTGACCATAGACCAGCACTTTGGGAAAAACAGTAAATTAAACGCATCTGGCCCAAGTGCTTTGTTATCCTCAGTCTTTGATAGCACCCTAGACTTCAGCTTCATAAAATCTTTCTTCCAATCTAAGAGATGCAAGGTGTTGACTAATAGAATTGAAGCTTCCTTGTAGCTTAGGCCTAGTGATCCATCTCTCAGTGAAAACCTCTTGAAATGCATGAATATCTCATGCTTGACCCTCTGTGTACAACACCACCTCCACTGAGATTGAATCAATTAGATTTTTATTATGTCTGCATATTGCCATAATTTGAAAAAAATTTGGTATTTTTATCTACTTTCATAGTCCAGTTCATCCTAGACTTCTGTAACCACAGCCACTCTTATTTTCTACTTAGTGACCAAATATTCTTTCTTACATCTCTTCTTCTAGCTATTTAGCCTCATCTAGGCTCCTAGTTTCAGGCCCAAGTCCAGATCACATGCAATACCTTTTCAACAGCTTTTAAAGATGTTGCAACATTGCCAAAAGCCTTTGTGTTCCATTTCTTTAGTGTCATTCTTAAGTTTTTGAGCTTCAAAATTGTGGTAAATCCAGCCTATCCAGTAATGGTTGGATCATCCCAAGCCTTTTTTTTACTACTGCCAAAAAATTTGGGTGTAGTACCCAAGCATTTATAAACTGAAAGGGTCTTGGGCCCCAATTCCTCCCATCCTCTATCAAAAGTAATGGACAATGGTCAGAGATTCCCCTTGGAAGACCCCATAACTTAAATTTAAACCTCCTCAACCATTCTACTGACATCAAGATCCTATCAATTCTGCTTCATTTTCCCCCTTCACAAGAATTGCACCATGTAAATTGCCTTCCAAGAATAGGCAAATCAGATAATTCCATAAGATCAATGGAATCATTAAATTTCTTCATTCCCCTATCCCTTC
The DNA here is from genome assembly GCA_030407325.1 of Camellia japonica. NCBI lineage: Eukaryota > Viridiplantae > Streptophyta > Magnoliopsida > Ericales > Theaceae > Camellia > Camellia japonica. The sequence goes on along the minus strand of JAPPVO010000002.1, from coordinate 121,375,246 downwards.
TAGAACACCATTTTCTCTTCCCTAAATTCTTGATTTCATTAAAATCCCCCTTAGACACCAAGGCTTCTCAAACCCAGATTTTAATTTAGAAAGTACCTCCCACAAGTGTCCCTTTTCTGAGGTATCGTTAGGTGCATATACATTCACTAGCACACAATCAAAATTTGGAAGTAAAGTACTTGAAAGTAAGATAAAGTTCCTTGTGCTACAGCATTGAGAAAGCTTGAAAACATTTGGATTCCAGATGCATAGCAGCCCACCAGTTAACCCATCTGAGTCAACAATCATGAAATCCAAGTCATCCATAGGCCACAAAGACTTTAAAAAATCAGCTGACAAACCTGATTTCTTGATTTCTTGAATAAAGGCAAAATCAATATCTTTCTTTAAGTAACTTCCTTATCTTTTCCCTTTTCTCTGCTCTGCCCAAACCCCTAACATTCCAAGATAGTAGCTTCATTAAAACAACAACAAATCTCCTTATTTCACCTGATGCAGTTGCTTAATCTTGAGCAACCCCATCCTTCTAAGCCACTCTTTCCGCATCATCTTCTTCAAACTCCGTGTTTTTACGAATGGATTCCTCTTCTTTTCTTTGAAAACAAATTCCCAGAGCTTTGTCTAATTGTACTATAGCTTGCGCTTAATTGAAGCGCTCTCTCTCTGTCTCTCTCTCTGTCTCTGCTTGTGCGATGTCCGATCGCGATCTAGATGATGACTAAGCTGCAACTATTGCTCTGAAGATTGCACCTCAGCTCCAACTTCCCATTACCATTGATCCACCTTTTCTTGTCTTCTTTCTCCTTTAGCCATCCTTCTATGCATGTTTATTCCATTTTCTGGCAGTGAGCATCCTTTCCTTGTAGATGACGTACTAGTACAAGCTATGGAGCTTCTTTTGTTGGATATAGGCATCATGAATCACCCCATTGAGATGATCATGCACCACTAAACCACCAAATGGAGCTCCCACCTAGAGAGTGGAATGGGTTTGGTGAACCCACTAGGAAGTGGTGCACTTAGAGAGTGGAGTGTGGTGGTTGGAGACCAATGAGGCTCTCCCTCATTGGTGTATAAATAGAGGAAGAAAATGAGAGTGAGAGTAAGAGAGCCAAGAGTGAGCAAGCCAAAGAGGTGTTGAGATGTGAGGCGGAGAGACCCGTCTCCCTCGGTGTGAGCGAGGGAGACGGAAGAGTGGGTGAGTGAGGAGAGTGTGAGCTCCTCCTCTGTAATCTTTCTGTAATCTCCAAATTGGTATAGTGAAAACCGGCTACTCTCCCGTGGACGTAGGCATTGAGGCCGAACCACGTAAAATATTGTGTCTCCTTGTGTGTGGGTGTGTATTTCTGCTTGGTATGGTTTCTATAAGGTCTTGGGCGGGATCCCCGATCCCAACAAGTGGTATCAGAGCCTCGTCGGTGGCGTTTCGGCACAAAAACAGTGCGATGTCCGAAACTGCCCAGAAATCGAATTGCTTGAAATCGAGTTTTGAGCATACCAGGAGCAAGGGCTCGACGAGAGGAGTCCAGAAACATAAAGCAGACACCCAGAGGAGGCCGCACGCGCCCTCACGTGCCCCTAGAAGGTGGCGCGTGAGGCCCACTCGCAGGCACGCGCCCCACGCGCCGAGGAGCTACCGGCGCGTCAGATCACGCGCGAGCACGCGCGCCACGCACGCGCAGGGGAGGAAGACGAGTGGGGGAGGCCGCACGTGAATGACACGCGCCACGCACACGCGCACGCCAGGTCAGCGTGCCACGTCGGCGCAGCGTCAGCAAGGGACGCCACGTGTCAGTCAATGGGTGGCAGAGTCAACGCCACGTGGCAGCCAGGTCACCGCCACGTGGCCAGACACGTCAGCGACACGTGGCGCAGTGGACCAGTCACTGCACGCCACGTCATCTGCCACGTCAGCAGTGGGTTGACCGGTCAACCAGAGGCAGGGAGGGATCCTGTGTTGCGCGGCTATGGTACAACCGCAGGGGAAGGATCCAGTGCTTCGCGGCTATGGTGCAGCCGCAGATCTGAGGCGTACAAAATGTTTTGGCTTGATCTAAGCCATTTGGAGTCCGATTTTGGCGATCCAATAGTGGTTTCTGACTATTTGGAGTATTCCGGACACATCCGTACGGTTAGATTTTGGAGACGGAGTTTCTGTAAAAAGAAGGCAGATTAAAGGGACGGATGGCAACAGATGCAGTGGACGGAATATTCTGTTGGTACACGGAATATTCCCTGAACTTCTGAAAATTGCAATTTGGCCCAGAATTTTCAGAAAATTGTGGTGTGGCCCAGCTTTCGGGGATATTTTTCAGTGAGGTCCCCGGAAATGCAGCGAAGGTTGGTCCTAGCTAATCGGACCGTTCCGGACGCAACCGCGAGGTCAGAATGGTGAAATTCTGAACGGTTTTTAAAGATTGTTAAAACATGGGAGTTTGTCATCTTTAATACTCGGAGGGAGGTTGCCGGATATTGTGGAACGCTGCGGATTCACTGAAGCGGTTAGAATGGGTAGATTCTAACCAGATTGGACAACCAGGTACAACTCGAGATAGATCATTGAAGACCAGAAGAGATCAGGCTTGATTAAATGGCAGATCGAGGGAGATCAGGATTGGTCAGGGGCGATCAGAGGATTGCAGGTATGATTATCTCAAGATCAACAATGTCTAGGAAAGTTCTGTCAAAAAGACAGTGTCTAAGGAGACTGGTTCTTAAGTGGGACCAGGTGTGACCCCACCAGTCTTTCCTGGGAACTTTCCTGGTTGTTGACATCATCGGCGGATCTGGTTCAATCAGAAGAGAAGACCATTCATCGACGGACAGATGATTTGGCAACCAGTTCAGGCTCAGGGAAATGCTGTGGCTGTTGGAGCTACTGTATACGAGTAGGTACTGATGGTATGTGGACGTGTAGAACAATAGTTGCAGAGGAGCATACTAAGCGCAGGAGCACAAATGCAGACGTGCAACAGTGCAAGGGTACGGTAGAGTGTCGTACAGAGGCGCGAGAAGAGTGTAGCAGCGGGTTGTTGAAAGTTCACAGGAACTTCCAGACAGAGAAATTAAGACAGATAAGACGCAAGGGTGCGCGCCAAGGAGTGGCAAGTCTTATTTCTCTATGGTGGTTTCTTTCCATGGCAGCGGAGGATAGAGTTGATGCGGATCTCTCAGGCGAGCTCGACGCAGGGAGACCAGAAGCTATGGGTACGGGCACTATGCAAGGAATTGCATAGCTGACGATGCTTTGACAGATGGAGCTACTGTCAAACCATCAATCTACTGGACAGTACATCAAGGATTGCACAGGCACAGACAACAAGCGTATGGAAACGCTAGGAGGTTGTTCAGCAGTGCAGAAGGCAAAGGCTGATAGTTCAGAGGAAAAGCTCCGAGCAAAGAAGACAGAGGACGTTGATGGGATAAACGACGAGTTTTCTATTGCTCCAAAGACTTGTCCTGCGAGATAAGGCATGACAGTCAAGGGCATCCCAGCAGGGGGTGCAGGACATCCAATCAGGGGGTGTCAGATATCTTGGTTGCACAAGTTCAAACATAGCAGGTGAAGACATCCGAGACAGAAGCGTGGAAGAGATCTGTGGGAGATGGGAGCAGAGGCTCTCTCCAAATCAGAGAGTGGTGTGAGTTGAGTTGAGGATGTAAGATTCACTCCTCCTCTTGTATCTCTGGTGTATTATCTCTAGCTTTCAGGGGATGCAGCGTCTCAGTGAAGAGATGAAGACCATGTTGAAATTTGGGCGTGACAAGCAGCAGTGTGTGCAGTGGATCACCTCACATGGGTTGAGGGGGTGATTTGTTGGATATAGGCATCATGAATCACCCCATTGAAATGATCATGCACCACTAAACCACCAAATGGAGCTCCCACCTAGAGAGTGGAATGGGTTTGGTGAACCCACTAGGAAGTGGTGCACTTAGAGAGTGGAGTGTGGTGGTTGGAGACCAATGAGGCTCTCCCTCATTGGTGTATAAATAGAGGAAGAAAATGAGAGTGAGAGTAAGAGAGCCAAGAGTGAGCAAGCCAAAGAGGTGTTGAGATGTGAGGCGGAGAGACCCGTCTCCCTCGGTGTGAGCGAGGGAGACGGAAGAGTGGGTGAGTGAGGAGAGTGTGAGCTCCTCCTCTGTAATCTTTCTGTAATCTCCAAATTGGTATAGTGAAAACCGGCTACTCTCCCGTGGACGTAGGCATTGAGGCCGAACCACGTAAAATATTGTGTCTCCTTGTGTGTGGGTGTGTATTTCTGCTTGGTATGGTTTCTATAAGGTCTTGGGCGGGATCCCCGATCCCAACATCTTTTCCCCCCCAACTACTTTCATTGAGTTAGGTATGGGCTGGATAATAAGTGGGAACGATGGTATAGCAATTTGGGCTTGAACTTCATTGTTATGAGCCAAGCTAATGCCATCAGTAACTTCTCTAGGCCCAGGAAAATCCTTTACCTTTTGGACTTCATTTAAAGCCACCTCAAGATTTATTCCAGGCTCAATTCCCCCAGATTCACTAAGGCTTATCATGAACCCAGATGGGTTGGCCTTTGACTCCCCTTCCTTATTTGCTTCATTAAGAATCTGGTTGGCATTCAAATTTCTCCCTGTAGTGATTTCATTGCATCTTCTCCAACATTTGGATTTCTCATGAGCTCACACTATGTCTCTTCCACTATTGAGAACGATGAACGATCCTTCCTTTTTCCTTTTACACTTGTCCTACTAAAATCCAGCTCATTCTTTTGGGTAGGTACCACTTCATCACATTTGTCCACATCATCATGCACCGTGCCGTCCATGTCATCTTTTCCTTCCTTGCTATCTCCATTGTCAAGATTACGCTCATCAACTTCATTGGAGCTATACAGTTCCTTTCGTCTTAGATGCACACCATGATTACATGATTCTGTAACTTTGGTTACCATGACTTGCTCTTCACAAATTCTTGCACAACTGTGTTGATAAACTTCATAGTTTTTGTAGCAATGTTCACCGCCCTACACTTGAAGGATAAAGAGAGTGAGGTTTCTTCATCTAAGCCCACCATCTCTCCCCATAAAATTTCAATTTTATTGAACGTATCAGTGCTCAGCTTAGCCAAACCATTCTTTCTTGCTCCAAATACATCCCTTTCTTCCATTGAGTGACATAATCACGCCATTCCCTAAGGTAATCATCAATTAGTACTAGCATTTCCTTCATAATTACATTTGAATTGAAAGATTAAACAACCATTCTTCCTTACCAAAATGTCCTTAGACCCTTTTTCATGAACTACATTTTGAAACTTAGAGAAGGCATAGCTTTTCAGCTTAACAATAAAACTATCATATAACCACCCATTTCCCACCTCGTATGCAATGATAGTTAAGTCTTGATTCTCTCTTCAATTCCATTTCTTAACACCTCTGCATATGATTTTTCCCCTGTGATCATCCTTCTAGTCATATCCACTCCATCTTCATTGAACTTTCCACCAACCTTGCTTATGACTGTTGTCTTTTCACTTCTTGATCCTTTTCCAAAATCTGCTTTCTTTACTTTGAGAACCATGTCACCACATTTGTTTTTTAAGTCGCAACATCCGTGCCACTGGACATTTCTTAACACCTCTGCATATGATTTTTGTCCTGTGATCATCCTCCTAGTCATATCCACTCCATCTTCATTGAACTTTCCACCAACCTTGCTTATGACTGTTGTCTTTTCACTTCTTGATCCTTTTCCAAAATCTGCTTTCTTTACTTTGAGAACCATGTCACCACACCAGATGCTATTTGTTTTTAGGTTGCAACATCCGTGCCACTAGACAATCAAATTTGACAAATCTAAACCTTGACTTTGTTGCTTTCCTTGTTTGGTTTGGGATAAAAACATCCTTACCTATCCCAAACTTCATAAACCAAGAATACGGTCCTTTTGGATTCATGGACATTGGTATGTTATCAACAAATAGAGTGAAGATATCCTTACCATCCTTCATGGCTTCATACCTTTGAGTTTGCCTTTATTTACCATACATAACTAGTTGCCATCCTTCTTCTGTTCTCTCTCTAGCTGCCATCTGATTTTTTGATATTGACTGATATAAGGAGAGGTTAAACTTAGTTGTGTTTAATGACTAAAATACTAATTTTTTTTTTTGTCAGTTTTACTTAACGAAAATAGTTTGATTGTGTAGATTCAAAACAAATTAAAAGACTAGGGTTTAAATTGACAAAATTAAAAGCTCGGGATTTATTTTGTTTTAAGGGTCAAACTTTGGATTAATTTTTTTTTTTTTTTGTGTGCGCGAGTGTAATTATTCCAAAATTTTATATAGATTGATGCAGCTACATTGGGACTTATTATTTTAAATCAAAATGTCCATTAAAATGACATTTAATTACAGAATACCACTGTGATATTATTATGGTAAAAAATAATGTATTAAACTTCTATAAGAATACTCCTCTGTTTTGGGGTGTTTTTTCTGTTGTTTTGATTGGTTTCTCACCAACATTTTGGCTTGAGCTAGCACATGATTGGGTATCCCTCTTGGTGTCAACCTAGTTGGGATTAGGTTGGGGTGTTATGATGCTATCTTGCTCTTGTCTTTTCTTTATTGATGGTTTCCCATATGTAATATATGTTTTGATATCATCAATAAAGTTCTCTTCTTTTGTTGATCAAAAAAAAAAAAAAAAACACTTCTATAAGAATACTATTTTCCTTTTAATTAATAAATACATCAAGAATAGTTTACATAAAAACAAAGGAAAATAAACACATACTCCAACATTTCAATTTAATATCTCCGAGAACAAAGCTATAATACCATTGATTTTCAATTATTCCCCCAAATAAAAATGAAATTGATAAAGAAGAAGAAGAAGAAGAAGTGTAATTTAGCAATTTACTTCTCAACCTAGTGCTTATAGGTCTTTAAAAATAAACAAACAAATAAATAAAAACCTAGCATTTGTTGGTGAGGTTATCCATCCACCTTATTTATGTTGTTAACATTTTCCTAGTTTAACTATTTTAAATTGCAGGTATACTCCAATGCATGTCTCTTCTCGTTGTAGTCATTATTGCAATGTATTGTGTCCTTAGGTTAATAATAATAAAGAGAGAGGATCAGGCAAAGATTGAAAGATTTTTGGAGGATTACAAAGTCCTCAAGCCTGCAAGATATTCTTATGCCGACATCAAGAACATTACCAATAAATTTAAGGACAAAATAGGCCAAGGTGGCTATGGAATAGTGTACAAGGGAAAACTATCCAATGATGTTCATGTTGCAGTCAAAATCCTCGACAATGTCAAGGGAAATGGGGATGAGTTCATCAATAAAGTGGGAACAATAGGTACAATCCACCACATCAATAATGTCGTACGTTTGGTCAGATATTGTGCAGATGGATTTAAAAGAGCTCTTGTTTATGAGTTCTTACCAAACCATTCCCTAGAAAAGTTCATATTGTCTAAACATGAAAAAAATTCACTAGGTTGGGAGAAGCTGCATGATATTGCTCTTGGCATAGCAAAAGGAATTGACTATCTTCACCAAGGTTGCAATCAACGAATCCTTCACTTTGACATTAAACCTCATAACATCTTGTTAGATCACAATTTCAACCCAAAGATCTCTGATTTTGGCCTAGCAAAGTTGTGTTCCAAGGAACAAAGTGTGGTATCCATGACTGCTGCAAGGAGCACAATGGGCTATATTGCACCCGAAGTGTTCTCTCGAAATTTTGGAAAGGTGTCATGCAAATCAGATGTATATAGTTTTGGAATGCTACTGCTAGAAATGGTTGGAGTAAGGAATAATAATGCAACACAAAACACAAGTGAAGTGTACTTTCCTGAATGGATTTACAACTGTTTGGATCATGGAGAAGATCTAGAAATCCAAATTGATAAATATATAGATGCACAGATTGTAAGAAAACTAACTATTGTGGGACTGTGGTGTATACATTGGTATCCTGTGCACCGACCATCGATGAAAGTTGTGGTGCAAATATTGGAAGGAGATGGAGGTAGTTTGACCATGCCTTCCAATCCATTTGCCTCTGCAGATCCAATGACGACAATGAGGAAAATGAGAGGAAGACTGTTAAATAGTGAGTTGGAAGAAATTTCTGAATCTGAATCATTTTCTCATTGATGCCGGCAGCTACATAACATCAGTGGCCGTTTTGCAATAAATATTTTCTTTGTTTTGATAGGTCTACAATAAATGTGGAGAACTTTGAATTATTTACAAACAATGGGTATAATGTATAATTAATATAAGAAATAAATGAACATCCAGTGTCATGTGTTGAGCTTTGTGCTCTTTATTTATTTATTTTATTTTATTTTATTTTTAAATAACTGGATGTCCAAATCAGTTTACGCGCACCTCAACTATTTCTATTTGCAGAAGATCAATCCTACTGCCCACTTGTGAGGGCCCCATTTCTAAACACCTTCCCACTTGTGAGGGCTCCATTTACCTATCAGTAAGTATAAAAGACCAATCCTACTGTCCACTTATGAGGGTTTCATTTAAAGTCAGAGCAAACATCCTGTATAGATTGATCCTAAAAAGATTATTGTAATTAGTAAGTATTAAACTTGAGACCTAGAGGGAGCACAACCTTAAATGTCAAGTTGTATCCACTAGACCAACCCCTTAAGGTTGATCTTTGTGTTCTTGTAGTTCGTTCAGTGCCTAATTAATTCATAAAGGCTCTGATGATCTTGCATGAGTATTAAAAAAGGAGGAATTACAATTTAGTTTAAATTTAGAAAAACAAATTGCACATATGTGGTAAAATTTATAAATATTAATAATTAAAATTATTAAAAAATAAAAAAATTTCTCTAAAAACCATTTAATTGTAATTACCCCTATTAAAAACAAGAGTCAGCAATATATGGTTTATCACTTGGCTGTATCAATTAGGTATGTGTTCTTAGGTAGTTAAACATTCCAAAAATTGCTATATATCCAAACTTTGTTTAATATTTTTTCATCGAACTTTAATTTATAGAAAAGAATATTGGAGTTGCAACTATGAACTTAATGTTATTTTACAAGTTGGGGGTTGTTGCATTTGGTGGCCACCATTTTGGGGAAAGTAAAACCGTAAGTGTTCCTACGTGGATTAAATTTCTACAAATAGAGATTTTTTCTATTGTCACAATGTGATTGTGTCATACCACTAAAACTCTGATCTTACGTTTTGTTTAATTGGGCGAAAAATATTTTTAAATTAAAAATATTTTTTACGAATGACTTTTTTTAGATAATATCTTTTGAATTTTTTTTTAATTTTTTATATTTTGGGTAAAAAAAATGGTTAATATTTCAGGTTAAGGGAAAAAAAAAAAAGATGATCAATATTTGATGGTAAAAAAAAAAAAAAAAAAAAATCGTTGTTTATATTAGAATGTGCAGTGGAAACATGTGATTTAAGGAGTAGGTGTAGCTCGACTTTTTGTGCTCTTTCGGATACGAACAGCCCTATAGTTCGAATTCTACCTGTGGTTCCGAATCTGATTTCATAAGTGCAATGTGAAATGTGAAATAGTGAAAACACAAAAAAAGTCCAAATTCGGCAATTCTTTTTGGAAAATCGATGTTTGAATCAAATGCCAAAAATGGACTGCTTTATTAGATTTCAGAGTTGCCATCTAAATATTTTTAAAAAATTTAGGAAACCCATAAGGCCACTTATCCGTTATCACCAAAGTGTCTCAGCTCGAGAACTTAGGTACGAGAGGAGAAGGTCATGAATTGAGCACCCCACTCGTCCAATCAAAGATCGGCCTCTACTGATCATGATGTGATTTTTTATCTATATTATATGCTCATGTTCCGATTATTAATCCTAACTTACTATGTGTTGCACATAAGTATAGACTAATTTGCTAAAATTAGAACGTTTTGTTTTCATGTTTGTTTGAAAATTGTTTTTGATACGCGTCACTAAAAAGAGTGAGTTTGTACATTAATCAATTTATTCCAATTCAAGCAATTAGCCTTCATCAATAGGCATCCAAATAGATATATCACTTAAGCAATTAGCCTCATGGTATTATGCTTGGTATGGCAACAATCACACACAATGCAAGATGCTAAAGCAATAAACGCTCACCTAGTACTCCAAGGCAAGCCAAACAAAGCAAAATGATTAGAAAATACGCATGTTCCTAAGCAATACAATGTCACTAATGCAAGGCACACATTTATGCAATTTTTATGGGCTCGGCTCTGAGCATGGTATATGATTCGGTTCAAAACATGTGATAAATCATGTATTCAAGCAATGAAATTGAATTTTGATACCGGTTAGTATGATGAGCCGAACCCAAATGCATGTGATACAAGTGTATGCAAACATAGGAATGCTAAATAAATATGATGCTCTATACTACCATCATAAGCGGAGAAATAAAAGGGAGCAAGAAATGGGGATTGGAAGATATACACAATTATTACATATTTTGCCCTCGTGCAAGAGGGTCTGAATGAATGTCCGAGTGTTCAAAATAAACTAGTTATTACAGACCCGATTGAATGCTAGTTAGCTAAATTAACTTAACTAACTACTTATCACATATTCGAATGAATTCTAAATTAACTAGCTATCTAATTTTATTACAACAAGGGTATTATAATAGAAATAAACTAACTATAACAATTATAACCAATGTAATAAACAACAAAATAATTACAACAATAATCAGAGCATTTTGCAATATTGATGTAAGCAAGGATGCACAAGGATTGTATGCACAGTGTCCAAGAACTGCTCTGTCTGCCTAGACCTGCTCTATTTCACCTTCAGCCACTGCCTCTGTTTTTTGCAAAACATACTACTGACCAAACATTAGTGCCCGGCTGGCCCCAAATGAGGCTTGGGCGGGTCCAAAGAGGGCTGGCCGTGCCATAATTTCATACAAAATCCTATTTTTGTGCTATGAAGTGAAAACAGTGCAGATAGAGCAGTGTCAAGCTCTGTTTGTCCCTTCTGCCCTTTTCTATCATGGAGAAGCTCAAGAGAAGAACGAAGTTAGTTCTGAAACCATCAATGAGCAAGTTGATAGCTTTATGATTTCGGACACAATTTGGACAAAAATCAATGAATGCAATGAACAATGACCACCCCTCCCTCTTATCATGGAGTAAGCTCAAAGAGGGAGGTAAAGACGCTTCAAGGTTCATCAAAACATTATGAATTGATGTATGACGACCCTTGACACAATAGACTTGGCATAACATCCTGCCGAATGCAAGCAATATGACTCATTTTCTTTATGTAGGTTGGTTCATTTTAAACCAATTTTCTTAGTTTCTATTCTTTAGTCCATTTGTCCAAGATGATGGTTAAGTCCTCTAAATGAATAAACGTCCAACGAGAGGAGCTTCTAAACATGAAAGAGAGTCTATGCCATTGACGATGAATCTCTATAGAGATTAAGCCATTAAGCATAGATCTCTTTTTCCATGTTTTGAATAACCTCAATCGGTTGAAATAACTCTCAAACAAAAGAAGAAAAGAAGAAAAGAGGGAGGTTGCAGAAATGAAGGCAAACTTGATTATTCGAATGGGACTCTTGACATGGAAATTAAACAACGAAAGGCCAAAAGCAACATACAACAAGCTATTTATGCGAATTTATGATACAACAAGCAAACTAACCAAAGCATGAACTAATTAAATGAACTAGGACAGCCCTAAAACATCCTTTAAGATGCTAAAATAGTGGCAAAAAATTATGCTAAGAACATAAAAAAACGATAGCAAAGAATAAGGCAAGGCAAAGCTAGTAAACAAGAGCAAGGAGAGGTGGCAACCTCTCCATTTTTTAAACCTCAAAGCATGTTTTTTAGCCTTTATTAAACTCTGAAAAGCAGTTTAAAAAAAGTCAAAAAAGAGAGTGTAAAAACAAGGGTTTGAGCTATGAAGTAAGGCGTAAGAAATGGTGTTAACCTTCCTACCCTTTGGTAGCTATCCAAACCCAAGTTTAAACACTTGAAATGGACTCAATACAACACAAAAACACAAGAAGTAACTAACAAAAGATAGAAAAAGAAGTAAAAGAGAAGGTGGTAAGCTTATACCTCTCAAAGAAGCAAGCTCTTGTTTGTAACACAAACTTGGTTCAAGCACACTCTCAAGCTTGAATTGTGATGCACAAGCCTCAACCAAGGCTCTAAGGTTATAATCTAAGGTGGTGTATGGTGTATGGGTATTGATCAAGAGAACTAGGTTTGCTTAAAGGTTACTTGTAGAGGAAGAAGGAGCTCTCAATGTGTGTATATGTTCTTTAGAAATTTTCTAACCCTCAAAACAGAGGTATAACCTCGTATTTATAGAATTTGAGCAAAACAAGTAGAAAATATCTTCAAAAATAGACAACCGGCGGGCTCTCGCCTAGAACAGTGTGTATTGCCAGCGAAGCACGGCCGGGCCCAAATAGCCACGACCGACTCCCAATGGGCCATGGTTAGGCCCTAAAGTGCTTCTCTGTTTCTCTATTTTAAGGTCAGTGTAGGGCATCACAAGGTCCAAAAATAAAATTCAGGGGTGCAATCAGTGTAGACATGAAAGGTTTGGGATTATTTCGAGAGCCCGACCTTGGTTGAGACATCGAATTCCGTGCAATACTTTTTCATAATTGAGTGTGCTGGACCAAGCGCACAAGTCTTACGGGTGGTCAAAAATGGGGTGTCTACAGTTGCCCCTCTTTGACAGAGCTCGAAGTAATGAAATGACGTAAGTGAATGTCAAACCCCAGAGACGACCCATTTCACACGGCCACAAGACTTAGGCAAGAAAATAAACCAAAACACAAATACCAAAGGTTAAACCCAAAGGCTGCCTACGTATCCCTTTGGAAGGAATCAAACCAGCGCAGTTCAAGAGCAGAATGCAAAATGCTATGCAGAAAACATAACTTATAATCATGCAATGATCATGCAATGAAACATTCATATGTACGAACGATGAAGCAATACAACAGGAATACAACACTTGAATAAAAGCATAAATTTCAGTAAAATAACCTAAGCCGTGTATCACATGGAAAGAAGTGAGTAAATAAAAAAATGCCTCATGGGAAGGACAAAGAAAGCACAAACCAAACTACGTCTCACGTAGAAGGGATGTAAGAAAATACAAACCTGACTACGTGTCACGTAGGAAGGGTGAAAAAGATAAAAGCCAGATTACGTTGCACACAGAGAGGGCAGAGGGTGGTGTGAAATCCAGGCGCACCTAACGTTTTAACCGGGGTAAACAATCCTAACGCGTTGCACGTGAAAGGAGAAAAGGTGGTGTGAACAAATAGGCGCACCTGCTATTTTTAACCAAGGGTAAACAATCCTAATGCGTCACACGCGAGAGGAGGAGAGGTGGTGTGAACAAACAGACGCACCTACTGTTTTTAACCAGGGTAACAATCCTAACGCGTCATACGCGAGAGCATGAAAGGTGGTGTGAACAAACAGGCGCACATGCTGTTTTTAACTAAGGTAAACAATCCTAACACGTCGCACGCGAGAAGAGGAAAGGTGGTGTGAACAAATAGGTGCACTTGCTATTTTTAACCGAGGTAAACAATCCTAACGCGTCGCACACGAGAGGAGGAAATGTGGTGTGAACAAATAGGCGCACCTGCTGTTTTTAATCAAGGTAACAATTCTAACGCGTCGCGCGCGAGAGGAGGAAAGGTGGAATCGATAAAAGGGAAAACAATTCAACACTTGACATAGCGAGATTGGAAGGCCTCAAAAAATAAAGCCCGCTGAGATAGCCTAATTCAAGGTGCAAAATTAAAACGTGAACCAAGGTACAAAACGTAAACACAAAATTTGGTACAAAACATAAACACGAATTTTAACGAAGCTTTCAAATGTGAATTTTAACAAACTGATCAAAGATATAAAATCAAAATAATCAAAACGATGCTTGAACAAGTTTACATGAACAAAATAACACAAAAGGAGCAAATCCCTCTCATTTTCTATTTTTCTCTTCTCAGTTTTGCTTTCTTCTTCTTTTTTTTTTCTCTCTCTCTTTTTACTGTTTTTCTCCTTTTCCTCTTTTCTGTTTGCTTTTGCTTTTGCTTTTTTTTGTTTTTGTTTTTTTTTTTTTGTTTCTTGCTCCTCTCTTCAAATCTAGAACAAAACCCAATATTGAAACAAACAAAACAAAATAACCAGAAAAAAAAAACACAATAATAATAAAATAAAAAACTAGGTTGCATTTGGGGCCAACCGGACCTAAATGAGGCACGACCGGGTCCATTGGAGCACGGCCGGGCCTCGATGGCAACCAGGGGCAGATTAGTAAAAGCACGGCTGTGGTTGCTTTAAATCAAACCCAAACCTCATTTCCATCCACACCCAAAGCCAAAACTCCCTCTCCCCTCTCTCTAACCTCCATCTCTCTCTAGATTTCCCCTTTCCTAGAGTTACCCAACAATCCTTACAAATTTTTTCCTTAAAACCCTCTCAAATCTCTATGTTTTAAATCGAACAAAATTTGATTTGGTGGATTTTTGGGATTCCTCTTGGCTTTTCTCACATTTACCCATACTTTTTCTGTCCCCCTTTGATTTTTCATTCTCTCTTTGTTTTCTCTCTCCTAGGGTTTTGGTTTTTTTGAATTTTCACTCAATCTCACTTAACTCTTCACTTTTTTGCACATTTTCTCATTTTTCCTCATTTTTCCCTAGGGCTAGTGATGAGGTTCCCATTCCTGACCTTGTTGTGGGTATTGGCATCGCCTTAGGTGCATATATCGAGGCTGAGGACGCTCCTGCGTTGCTTCCCCTTGCCGATAGGCCATTCGACTCGGCCACCTACCAGCCGCATACACATGCTCTGACCCCAGGTGGTATCTTGAGATTTGAGGGCCTCATCCCATGGATAGATGAGGACTTTCTGTTGCGAGAGCCTGCAGAGCACTTGTCTGCTGACGCCTGTACGGTGAACAATCTTTTCTTTGCTTACTATTTTTGTGCACGATTTGAATATTGTAAATAAATTATCTTCCCTTAATATAAGGCACATATTGATAACATTCTTAACCCATAGGTGATAGCCCGTAGGATAGGTGGCTACGGATTCATGTCAGGCCCCCGGCACTGGTATGAGAGGCTTTCTATGGAGGTTCGCACATTGGTTGATGCTGCTGGCTTTGGGCCTTTCTGTTCAGGGCTCATACAGATGAGGGCTGAGCCACTACTCTATGGGCCCTTAGCGGAGAGATGGTGGGACACAACAGACTTGTTCCACTTCTCATTAATCGGGGAGCTGACCCTGACTCCATACGACTTTTCGATGCTCACTGGTCTGTGGGTAAGGGTAGGCAGCCCGATCCCGTTTGATCCTGATATGACGCAGTGGAAAGCCACACAACGCCAGCTCATCGGGGTGATTCCAGACACTGCTGGCCACAGAATGGTGCAATATAGCTAGTTCTTTGATCACTTCTCTGACATTCAGCCAGTCACTCTAGATGAGGTCGCTCAGTACACCTGCGGCTTCCTTATGTATCTCCTCGGTACTACCCTGTTTGCGAACAGGGAGAATACTGTGGGGCTATATCACTTGGGAGCACTAGTGCACCTACCATAGAGTACGACTGGAGTGGCGCCAGCTTAGCCATCCTATATTACTACATGAGCTCCGTATCCCGCCGCAAGGCGGATTCACTTGGCGGCTACTGGAGGGTTTGGGAGGTATATCTCATACTTATTTTATGTTCAATTTTGCATGTTGTTTAACTTTGCATTTCATTTTCTGTATCTTCTGCTCATTTACTTTATCCATGCCTTTCTGCTTATAGCTATGGGTTTAGACATACTTCACCTCTTTGGCTCCGGTCCCAGTGAGGCCAATTGAGTTGTCAGTACGTCTCTCCCGGTACTACAACTCCCGATTTGACTGACGCCACTGCGTGGACCGAGACTTCCCTTACTTTCGCTATTTCTTTGACACGATCACTGCGGATCAGGTAACAAAATACTAAACTTTTAACTTTTACATACCGTGTGCATACCACACTGTTTCCATACTACACTGTTTCCATATTGCTATTTCCATACTGTTGTACTGACATTCTCATACCGCACTGACATTCTCATACTGCTCAGATCTTTGACATCTGACATTTGTTTCCACAGGTTGACTGGCACCCCTGGACAGGTATCCCTCAGGCAGCGAGAGCGACCTATGTTGCCGTATGGCATGCCTCTACTATGAGGATTTTGTTCGAGGGTCCCTTCGGCCGAGCTTATTACTTAGAGGAGAGATTCATCCGCCAGACGTGAGGCGTCGCTGATACTGACATCCCGCATCCTCCTCTTCCAGGCATGAGGGTAGTCGATGATCTCTACAACGGACCTCAGGTTGACTTCCTTATGCTGGGGGAGGATGGTGACCGGTACCACGAGCCCGGCGACTTTAGTGCCTTATTGCATGCTCGGGTGATAGAGCCTCTTACCCTGGGCGTTGTCTATGCTATTCCTGAGGTTGTTGCTGCTACTACTGCTGTTGGAGGAGTTCCTGCTACAGCTCCCATTCATGGGCTTCTGTGATTCCTACCGAGGTTGTGTACATGCGACTGAATGGAGTGATCGAGCAGATCCCCCTTGAGGATATCGAGGAGAGGGACTGTAGGCTAGTGCTGGCTCCAACATTGAGCAAGTACACACTACTTTATACTTCTGCCCATTATACTTTTTTTTCCTGCTCTTTGTTATTCTGTTCTCTTTGTTCACTGTGCTCTATTATTTGGTTCTTAATTCAAATGCTCTCTCTCTTGCAGGTACCTGTGGCATATGCTGGCGACCTTCTCCGGACGATTGACAGATTGTTGCTCATGGTACGGAGGAGACAGATTGTTCTGACCAATCACGAGATTGAGGTACTTCTTCATTCATAGTCCACTTGTCGCCATCTTGCTATTTTGTTGAGTCTATACTGATATTGGTGTTATTTTTAGCTTGAGCCAGTGCCACTTGCACCTGCAGGACCTCCTCTAGCTAGGAGACGGAGATAGGGACCAGTGAGGGGCAGAGAAGGAGCTGACCAGGAGAGAGGCAGAGTGAGGCAACGCTAACCTCCTGAGGAGTCTTTCAAGGAGTATACGACCTCTGAGGAGGAGGGGGAGGTGGTCGACATACAGTCCAGCAGTCCCAGTACTGACAGTGGTGCACCTCCTCCACAGCCGAGGAAGAAGAGAGCGATGATGGGTTACTGATTTTTACTTTTTCTTTTGCTTTGTAGTTAGGAACTATAGCTTCAGATAGACCTATGTATATTGTTTTTGAAAACTTTTCTGTTGTTTTTGGTCTTTGTAAATAATGATTGGGGTTGTATCCACCAGTTTATGAAAAAGACAAATTTTTGCAGTGATCCTTTCACATGATATGTAATGAATGAATGGTGCTTGTATGATACTCTTGTATAAGACTGCTATCAACTGTGAATGCTTGCTCTTGAATTGATGCTTGAATCGGATAATAACATACAACCAGTCAACATAAAAGAATACAACTCGATAACACGAAAATGAAATGAAAACAACTCGAAAATACTAAAAACACTTGGTATAAATAAAACAAGACCCAAAATAAAGCCATAGTACACCGAAGCAAAGGCCAGTATTTTTCTGCAACTGTACTAAACTAGGCCAACATTTAGACCCGACCGGGTCCAAATAGGCACGGCCGGGCTTCAATAAGGCACAGCCAGGCCCAAAAGTGATGTTGGTCAGTGTTGTCTAGCTGTCATGCACAGCCCCTCCTCAAACTCTATAAATGGTGCTCCCATGCTATTTTTCTTGCAGAATAACAAGTCCTTGGTATTTTGCTCTCAAGATGGAGACTCTTCTCAACACTAGGCTCCGAAACTGGATAGCCATTTTGGATGGCTCGAAAAAGGTGAAATTTCTCGGTTTCAGCCTAAACGCTCTTTTTCCTTTAAGCTGCACTCCACTTTGCTTTCCATTCCTCCATGCCACGGCCCGATGCTGGAACCCCATTACACATGTATTCCTCTTCGACGCCCAAGAACTGTGCCCGTCACTTGAAGAGTTTCAAGTATTAATGGAATCCTGACACGATGAGGAAATTATGCCGCAACCCCGTTTTGGCCATGCCCTGGCTTTAGGACGGATGTGTGAACTTACACTGCACGAAGCTCGAGCTTTAGAGCATGACGGGGAGCTAGATATACCCTGTTTGATGTATCATTTCTCTAACATCGGAGATCGAGGTGACCTTCTCTGGCGAAGCTTCCGGCAACATGGCCTCTGTTTATGCATTCTTGCACATTTTCTTCTTGCCCCTAGCTGTAGCGGAGCTAGCATCCGGTTGATCGAAGTGGGCCAGTGTTTGAAAGAGGGTAAGAGTTGCATTGATTTGGCCCTGGCCAAGACCCTAATGGGTTTAGACGCTTTTCATCAGCGAGAGACCACCAGGTTTGCGGGGAGTCCGTTACTTCTCCAGGTATTGTTTCCCATCCTTTCTTATATAGGATTTCTCACGTCACTCAACACTCATTCTCTGTTTTCTCTCAAAACCCTTTTCTTTCATTTTCTTTCAACGTACATCTCTCTATTCTTTAATCTCTCTTATTTTTCTTCCCTTCCTAGGTATGGCTCATGGATAAGCTGAAAGTGGTGGACCCTTGCCCCGAGTACTCAGCACGAGCTTACTTCTTTCACCAATGGCTAGTGGACTTCCCATCGGAGGGGTTGTGGTGCAACTGGATGTGCAACAGATCTACAGCTAACATTGTTTGGCGGTACCCCTGACTTAACTTGACTAAGATAAGCTACAGCATGGCCCGACAACCGGGTATTTAGTTGATTGGCCTCACACATTGTGTGTTCTATTTCCTTTTCCGCTTCAGACGCTAGTTTGGATATGATCAGATTCGTCCAGATGAGGAGGTGGAATACCCAGCTTCTTTTCCCATTCGTGGTTCACACTTGCCTCGATACCTTACTTCTTGGAGGACGAGGGAGATTTTGGCCCTTGCCCCTAGCTTCAATTACGCCCTTTCTAGCGAGTGTTTAACTGGGCTTGAGGATGAAGAACAAGTTGGGCCATCTCTAGCTACGGAAACTTCCATGAGTGCAAGCAGAAGACATAGAGCTACCTGACTTGGCTGTGCCCCTAGTTTTACTGCTTTGATCTTTCTTTTCAAGCTTTATGATGTAAAAGCAACTTTAATTTAAATCAGAGAGTTGGAAAATGTACTTGTGTTGAAATCAATAAAATTAAAGTTGCGAGTATTGAAAAATTTCGTTTTGGTCCCAAAATGGTCCACGTGGTAAAAGGTAAATTTTGAGAAAAATCAATTCATTAAAACTTTTCAAACGGTTTTTGAAAACAATCACTACCTGACACACATGAATTCAGTCCTTAAGACGTACAACCCCAAATCAGAAGATCGCAACCGCTTCCAAATGCGTTCACCATTACTGCTTTGCATTGTACACCGGTTCTTCTGCCCATAATGAAGATCGTGGCCAAGCCAACAAATAATGAATAAAGGTGACCTGATTAAGCAAATGGACAGGATAGTTGAGTTGGGGATGGTTATGGCCGAACTTCAAGATGAAGTTGCCTACGTATCCCAAAGATGGGAATCAGGCCTTACGTAGTTCAGTATAGGTTCATTCGAGTATTAACTCTCTCATTTTGCGCTCTAACTTTTGCCAAAGTTGCCCATTAGGGTTTTCAATCTTGCGAGCTCAGTTTTTCTTTATTTCTAATTTTTCATGCTTTAACTTTTTCCTAGGTCACCCTTTTGGGTTTTCGGCCTAGCGAGCCTCTTAGGGGTAATATTTCTTTAACTTGTCCATGTTGATCAGTTGTGAAAATTCCAGGCTATCTAAATCCATGAAAATAATTTCCCCTCCTGATCAGATTGACTTGATGATATAAGGACCAGTCTAATTGGGTCTGAACTTGCCCCTAGGGTCATGGATGGGATCTCGGTTATCTTTTAGCACCATATCTCCTTCTTTGAGATTCCTGGACTTAACCTTCTTATTAAAAGCCCTGGCAATTCTATGCTGGTAGCCTTGAACATGATACAACACCCACAGTCTTCTTCATCAAACAACATCAACTCTTCGAATCTGCTCTGTTACCAATCCACCTCTGCTATCTGACACTCAGCCATAATTTACAGCGATGGCATTTTAATTTCAATTGGCAGAATGGCCTCCATCCCATATACTAACGAATAGGAGGCTGCCCCAATAGATGTTCGGATTGACATTTTGTAGCCCCAGAGCACAAACAGAAGTTTATCTGGCCAATCCCTGTATGTTTCCACCATTTTCCGCAAGATGTTCTTGATATTCTTATTGGTGGCTTCAACAGCTCCATTAGTTTGTGGTCTGTATATGGATGACTTGTGAAAAGCCACGTTGTAATTCTCGAGCAGATCCACCACTTCTTTCTTGAAATGCGAGCCGTTATTTGAGATGATCTCATTCGGAACCCCGTACCGGCAGATGATATTGTTTTTGATAAACTTGGCCACATGCGATGCCTTCAACATTGCATAGGACTAAGCTTTCACCTATTTTCGTAAAATAGTCAATCGCCACCAAAATGAACTCATGTTCATTCGACCCTTTTGGCTAGACTGCACCAATAACATTAATTCCCCAGACTGAGAAAGGCCATGGCGAAGTCATATCGTACAATTTTGATGGCGGGATATTCATGCAATTGGTATGGATCTGACATTTGTGGCATCGCCGTACGAAACCAATACAATCCTCATCTATAGTGGACTAGTAATAGCCTTGTCTAAGGATCTTTCGGGCTAGCATCACACTATTCATATGTGCCCCACATTCTCCTCCGTGGATAGCCTCCATAAGGCGCTTCGATTCCTCTTCCTCCGCACACAGTTTATGCATTCCTAGATGACCTCTTTTATACATCTTACCCCCGCAGATGATGAACTGGACGACCAGACGCCGTATGCCCCGTTTGTCTTTGGTATTTTCCCCTACTGGATACGTCTCCTTTTCTAGGAAGTTCCAAATATTGTAATACCAGGGTTTTTTTTATCTTGCACTACATCTATCGCGGCAATGGTCTCATAGGCCGGTGTGTATTTCTGTTCGATAATTATCGGACGCATCCAGACTCCAAGTAGGATGTTTACCATAGAAGATAGAGTTGCTAAAGCATCGGCGAGCCGGTTGTTCTCCCTGAGCAAGTGTGTAAATGTTAGTTTTTCAAACCTCAAAATTAGCATATCCAGGGTCTAATGGTAAACTATCATCTTTTCTTCTTTGACTTGCCAGTCTCCATTCGCTTGAGAAACAACCAAGTTCGAGTCACCAATGACGTCCAACCTTATCGCCCCTAGTTCTAGGGCAGCTTCTAAACCAGCGATACACGCTTCATATTTTGCCTCGTTGTTGGACACTTTGAACCGAAGTTTCAAGGCTAAGGGTATATGGGAATCATCGAGTGCTATCAATAACACACCTATCCCATAACCATATTGATTAGACGCCCCGTCAAAATACATCGTCCATGTTTCCTCTTCCACTTGCAGAATGTCTTCATCTAGGAACAAGTATTTTATTGCCTCATCTCCTTTTACCGGGTGGTCCGCCAGGAATTCCGTCACAACTCTTCCCTTGACCGACTTGTAGGTGACATATTTGAGATCAAATTCGGATAGAAGAAGCAACCAACGAGCTAGCCTACCCATAAGCACCAGTTTCTCAAAGAGATATTTAATAGGATCCAATCTCGAAACTAGAATTACAGTGTGAGCTAATAAGTAGTGCCTCAACTTTCTAGTAGCCCATACCAAGGCTTGGCAAGCTTTTTCTAAAGGAGTGTGGCGGGTCTCATAATCCAACATCTTCTTGCTTAAGTAGTAGATGGCCTTCTCCGCCCATCTTCAGATTCCTGAGCGAGCATGCACCCCATGGTTGAGTTTGTCACTGACAAGTACAGAATTAGAGGCTTTCTCGGCTCTGGTGGTGACAACACAAGTGGATTTCAGAGGTATTGCTTAACCTGTTCAAAAGCAAATTGACTGCGATCGTCCCATTAGAACTTATTTCCTTTCTTCAGGAGACCAAATAGTGGTTCACAAGTCAAGGTTAATTTAGTGATAAACCGTCTTATGAATTGCACTTTACCTAGGAAGCCGCACACCTCCTTTTCAGTCCTTGGTGGTGGCATTTCTAGGATAGCCTTGATTTTGGAAGGATCTACCTCAATTCCCCTCTGTGTGATTAAGAAACCTAGCATTTTTCCCATTTTTACCCTAAAGGTGCATTTCTGGGGGTTTAGCCTCAATCGGTACCCCCTGATCCATTGAAAGAATTTCTCCAGTGCGGTGTAGTGGCCCTCTCAATCCTTAAACTTGACAATCATATCATCCAGGTACACCTCAACTTCTTTGTGGATCATATTGTGCAGAATGGTGGTTGCAGCCCTTTGATAAGTAGCTTCGGCATTCTTCAACCCAAATGGCATGACTCGATAGCAGTAAGTGCCCCATGAAGTAGTGAAGGCAGTCTTTTCCCTATCCTTAAGTGCCATCAGAATCTGGTTATACCTGGAAAACCCATCCATAAATGAAAGCAACGCATGGCCTGCGGTGAAGTCTACCAACTCATCAATATGCGACAATGGAAAATCGTCTTTCAAACTGGCTCTATTCAGATCCTGGAAGTTGACTGTAGACACCCCATTTTTGATCGACCTTAAGACTCAGACGTCATCGATTGAGCGCTCGGTGATTATGCATGTTTGAGCTTGTTTCAAGTTTCCGGAGTTTTTGGTTGAGAGCCTTGCCTCCGGGCCTCTGAACTCTTTGTGCTTTGGCTCGGTTTGTGGACCGAATCTTGTTTTCTCTTCCCTGGAGGGAGGGAGAGGTCTTGTAGACCATCCTTTTGTGGTCGTAGACCACTTTTCTCGTTTGGAGACTAGTTTCCGGTTTTCGGAGCCTTCGGCCGCGCGCCTTGTCTCGGGACTGCTTAACGTTCTCCGTTGGCTTGGTTTTTGAACCATACCTTGTTGCCTTGGCCTAGAGGGCCACTGTGGTCTGGGAGACAACTTTTGTGGTCATGGACCACTTTTGACGCCCGTAGACCAGTTTTCGAGGCTCCCGGCTGCGCGCCTTGCCTCCCGAACTTTCGTCTTGCATCCCTTTTGGTTTGTTTTTGGTACAAACCTTGTTTTCCTTGTTTGAAAGGTGGTACAAGGGTGGGAGACCAGTTTTTCCCCTTGGAGACCACTTTCCTTCCTGCCAGCCAGTTTTCTGATCGGATAACTGGTTTTCTTGGTCTTTGGGCCACCTTTTCTGGACGGCCACCACACCATCACCTTACTTTCAGTGTGTAGACCACCTCTCCCCTGTGGCCGACCACTTTTTTCCCTGGCCAACCACTTCCACTGGTCGGCCGACCAGTAGAAGTAGCTGGCCGACCACTTCAAGTGGTCGGCTGCTTTAAAGCTCATTCCTGGAGATATTTTCTTGCCAGCTGTGCCAGCTGGAAGGCATAGAAGTCATCCTCCATAAGCTTGCTCAACAAGCTTAGCTTTTGGTTCTCTATAAGAGAGAAGCTCCCCCCTCCTCCTCTAGGTTCAAAATTTTGTGGCTTAAGCTATAGATACACACTTGTCTCTATATTTCCTTGTTTGCTCTTGCTTTGTGTCTTAAAATGTATATTTATCATAGTATTGCACACAAACACACACTCAAACACCATCCTTTTGTTTCTGAGGCTCTTTGAGGTTGGTTTTGGAGTTCTTGGACTAGTTTGAGCTCAGAAAAGTTGCTGGAGTTGTGGTTTT
Organism: Camellia japonica; assembly: GCA_030407325.1. Classification (NCBI taxonomy): domain Eukaryota; kingdom Viridiplantae; phylum Streptophyta; class Magnoliopsida; order Ericales; family Theaceae; genus Camellia; species Camellia japonica. Next base: position 121,351,387 of record JAPPVO010000002.1, on the reverse strand, counting down.
GAAGGTGTTCTTCAAGGGTGAGTCAACTAGCCTTTAAACCCTTGTTTTGGTTTAAGCTTTTGGACCTATTTGCATGCTATTTTTGGCTTGACTTCCTATTGATAAAAGTTCTGATTTTGCATGCTTAACATGTTTGTTTAAGGTCACTTTTGTATTGGGGGTGGTCTACCCCCCTCTTAGGCCTTGTTAGGCCTTGTTTTGAAGTTTCTTTTTAAGCTATTGGGACCACCTTGTTTTGGCCTTCTCACCACTGAAACTCAGAGGGATTTCAGTGGTGGAAGTGGTGTTTTAAGGCCCCAAATAGGAGAGGGTCCCCTCTCCTTGTGTTTTGAATACTTGCTTTGAATGCCTCATGTTTGAGCATGTTTGTTAAGCTTGTGTTGGCCACATCTCAGCCTATTTTAGGCCTTATTTCAGCATGACATACCACTTTTTTTACTTGGTTTTGTCATCTCTTGCATGCCTTATACACTTGTAGTGTATTTCTCACAAACTAGTCTTGTATGCTCCATGAAGTAGCATGTTATTCTAGCTTGTTTTGAGTCCATTTCAGCATGTTTTTGGTGGTGTTTTACCATGTCATACCTCTGTCAAGGTTTGGTTTGGTTGGCCCTTGCATGCTCCATGCACTTGTAGTGCAATTCCATGAATTAGCCTAATGTGCATCATGCTTTAACATGTCATTCTAGCATGATTTTGGCTTAACTCTAAAAAGCTTTTGTCCATGTTTTAGCATGCTCTAGCTCTGATTTGTGTTGTCTTGGTCATGCATGCCATGCTTAGTATAGCTATAGTGCACTTTAGCTCACTAGCCTTGTGTATTAAGTCCACTAGCATGCATTGCTTGGCCTACTTGAATAATTTGGCATCATTTATTATGAGATTTCAGTGCATATTTCATGGTCATGCACTCACATCTTTCACTTATTCCATGCTTTGAAGGGTTGGTCCTTTATGCCTTAAACATGAGTCATTGCGTATGCCTTCATGCCTAAGCTTGTGAGCTATCATTTCAGTGTGTTTTTGGGGTTATTTTGCCATGATAAAACTCTGATTTTTGTTGGCGAAGCCATCTCATGATTGGTCTTGGTAGGTGTAGTGTAATCCACCTTATTTGCCTTGCATTCATCATGCTTTATACCCTTCATGCTAACTTGTTTTGGCTTCCTTCCATGCATGTTTTAGACTCATTTTTTCATGTTCTAGGACTGTTTTGGGTTGCCCCGGCCATATGCTTCATGTTTGGCATAGTTGTAGTACAAGTGCCTATGCTTGCTTCAAGCTTTGGGCCCCATAGCATGCTTCATTTGCATCATGTACATGATTTGACATCATTTAACATGACATTTTAGAGCATGTAGCATTGCCATATTCTCATTTCATTCATTCTTTAAGTGCCTTTGAGTGTTGTGCATTGTTGCCTAGCTTATGGCCTAGCATGTATGCCATCTTGCCTAGGTCCTTGAGCTTCCATCTCAGCATGTTTTGGTCTTTGTTTAGACCCATTTGAGCTCTGTCCATGATTGGTTCATGCCTTTGTGCCATATATTGCATGTCTCCGTTTTAGTCCTCTTTGCTAGCTTTGATGCTTAAGGACCCTAACATGCTACACTTATGTTGATTGGATGATTTGGCATCATTTCATATCTTATTTCAGAGCTTATAGTCCTGTTACACTCCCATTTTTATCACTTCTTGAGCGCTCTTGAGAGTTGTGCTCTTAGGCCTAGTTGATGGGCCAATGCATGTGCATACTTGTATATGCTTTTGTGCCTTCATTTCTTAGCATTATGGCCACTGATTTGGGCATGACTGAGGTCTGTCCATTTTGGTTTAAGTCCATCGAGCATGTTATGTGAATGTTGTTGCATTGCATGCATTAGCATTGTTTGCATGTCATTAGCTTCGTTAAGTTAATTATGTCACATTGCATTGAGTATGCCATGTTGTTGTTTGCATTGTGTATGCCATGTTGTTCTTTGCATTGTGTATGCCATGTAGTTGCATTGTGTTTTGCATGCCTTGCATTGCATGATTGCATGCTTAAGTTGCATTGCATGTTTGCATGCTTAAGTTGCATTGCATGTTTGCATGTTGTTGCTTGCATTGTGTTTGGATTGGGTGTTAGTCCAAACACGAGAAACGAGGGATGTTTCATACTTGAAGTGATGAAACGTGCCTCAATTCTCAGTCGCCGACACTCTTGACTATACATGATAGAGTTCAAGGCTTTATGTGTTTATTTGTGCATTCATTTCATATTGAATTGTGCAATTTGGCTTCTCGGCCATCATGCATCGAGATACATGATTGGTGGCCCGAGGGTCGAGAACCACACTCCCTTGAGCTTATGAAATGATAGGGAGGGTGGTTGTGCACACATATCTTGTAAATACATTGCCATGCCCTTTCTTGCTCTCTGTTGCAACAAAGTGGAGTCTGGTAGCAACAACTGGTCGGCCGACCAGGAAACCTAGCTGGCCGACCGCTTTTCCTGGTTTTCAACAAAGAAAAGTGGTCGGCAGGTGGTCTTCCTCCTCAACAACTGGTCGGCAGCCCTCCCACAGGTTCCCATGGTGGAGTTAAAGCTTTGTGGAGCTTTGTACAGTGTTCTAAGGTCAAATGGAAACAGAGGCAAGTTGAGGCATCGCGTTGGATTTCCGAACGAGGCGACCGGGCATGCATGCATTCTTCTCTCTCTGAGGACCTTGTTTTACTGCTTTATTTAGCTAATTTGCTTAGCTAGTTTATGCTTGGTTTTGTACCTAAGTAGTTAATGTATTATTTTTGGAGACAATTGTATAAATTTTATTTTGGAGACATTTGTATAGATTATTTTGGAGACAATTTGTATATTTGAAGTTTTAGTTGTCTAAAATTGTAATTTGCGATTGATTTGATTTAGTAATGGCCCAGAAGTTAGGATGTTACATGGTAGTAGTGCGAAGGAATGGAAGGCACAGAGGAGTACGACTCAAAGGAAATATGGCATTCAAGCCACAACTAGTAAAATTTATCCCGTCTGCGCCATCCAGATTAGCCTTCCAATCTTCAAGTTGTGAGATAAGCGAAGCATCTATGTTTTATAAAGAACGAAGAGGAATCTCTGTTTTGGCGTAGAAACTAAGGAAGACCATGTTTTAAAGCAGTTGAGATGACTCAAAATGCGCGCTAGCTATTTCCAACTCAGCTAGCCAAAATAAAAACCTAGTCGTACGACATTTGCTCCAACTGCTCAAAAATGCCCTCGACCGGACAATAGATTCCCAATTGTATGAAATCTTCAACTTCACCCATGGCAAATACTTGTAATCCTTAGAAAAGGTATGACTTAAGAAATAAACCCATGATCATACAAAAATAAGGCCCGACAGGACAAAAAGCTGTGGTTAAGGCCGGAAACAGTGCAAAAGACACTAAGGCACAATGAATTTGGTTCGAGAGTGCTTTGGGCTTGATGAAGTGCTTTTTCCTTTCTAGCGAGTGTATTTAGGTGTCGTTAGTTAGTTTTAGTTTTAGTTTTGTTTTGCTTTAATCGACTTGTATTTTTCATTTTGATCAGTTGTAGGCTCAATGTCTGACTCATAAACTAAAAGATATACAGCCATTATTTAGTTTTCTAATCAATAAAAGTGTTTTTGTGCTCATATAAAGTGATGTGCCATCCAACCAATCATGTGCAAAAAAAATTCTTTCTTTATAAGCAGAGGGTTTGAATGCCCGATCAGTTTTGTACTAGAGTTTTCAAAATAAAAGGGAAATCTATTTAGATGTTCTTGTTACTCTACTAGTAAGCAAGGTTTTGAAAATGAATCGGCCTAATTAATCATTTTCGATGTAAATTCATTTTGGCCTGTTTGAATCCCTAGTTCAATCGATGACCCGCTTGATCTACCCGTCCTAGTGAACTGGTAGGTTTGAAAGAAGCCATGCTAAAATATTATGACGGTGAAAGGATTTGAACCTCTAACCTTCAGGTAGTATTGTAACATTTAATCCACCAAACCATTCATGCACTTGTTGCTAATTATGCAAAAAATAATTCATTATATCTTTTTTTTAGTATTTTCATTTCATTTTACTTTATATATATATATATAGATTTTCTTTCCTTCTAACTTAATTTTTTGTTTTAAAAATATATTATAAAATTATTTATGATACCACGGTTCAATTCCGATTCACCCATGGTTGAACCAATGACCTGTTCACCCAATTACTTTTCCGGTTCACTCACCGGTCCGATTTTCAAAACATTGCTACTGAGCAAAGAATAGAAAGAATTACAAAAGAAAAAACTCTTTCAAATTGCTATACTCAGCTAGTACAGTGGAAAAGCTCAGTACATCAGAGGCAGGCTTGTCCCCACCATCCCCAGCATCATCACCATCATCCTCATTATCTTTATCCTCCTTATCATCAATTAAAGGAGTCTCCTCCCTAACAGTCACATGATGAAAAGGTGGATGAACTACGGGGGTCTGCAAGCACAGATTGTCATGATCAAAGCATCAAAATGATAAAAAAACAAGGAGGTAAACAAATGGTATAATGGAAATAAGAGGGTAAGAACATCACATGTGGGCAAAATAGAACAGAGATATGCGGAAGTGCACAAGAGATAACAATTCAAAGAAATAATAGTAAAAGGGGTAAAAGAGAGAATCAAAAGAAAACCTCATCAAGGACATCTGGAAGAACCTCAATCGCAGTACCTCGACCTCGGCCCCAACCTCAGCCAAGCTCAGGAATAGGGAAAAAGTTATGGAAAAGCTAAAAGTAAGCAAAATAATCCTCATCTACAGCTAAGGGGTCAAAATGCTCCATTAAAGCGTCAATATCATCAGAATTGTCACAAAGGGGTGATGATGGAGGTGGAATACCCTTGTTGGCCATGGAAGTGAGTGAGTGAGAGAAAATTGAAAAGTGAAGAAAAATGGAAACCCTAGGTCATCCAGGAGGGAAAACCAAGAGTGAAATAGAGAAAACTCGAAAGAGAGGTTGAAACCCTAAGGAAACTTGTAAGAAATTCATTAAAAACCCAAGAAAAACCAAACTCGATGAAATCAAATTTCATTCGGTTCAAAATATAGAGGGTGGCAAGGGTTTTCAAGGAAAAAATGGTGAGGGTTTGGACATTCAAAGAGGAAAGAGAAAATCTAGAGAGATAGAGTGATGTTTCAGAATGGTACAAGTGAAGAAAATGGCAGAAATAAAGTGTTTAAGTGATTCAAAAGTGTGAAAAATACAAAATTGTTCCCAATATCGCCACGGTCTTATGATTGGGTTAAAATGGGTCGGCCGAATGAAATATACACGGTCGAAGACGAATTATATGGCCAAGTCAGAAAAAGGCATAATGAGGTCAAAAAAGGCATAGCCAGGGCATTTTTTTGTACAAAAAGCTCAAGTACATCTCTGTCTAGTGCATTGCCATAGGTCTTACCCCCGGGGCATGACCATTTTTGCTTTTCAAACTCAAAAACTGTCAACACAAAGCTCAAGAGCTATTCAACAAGCTTTCATCAAATCATTGCTCGCATTTATCTGTACGTTATAATTTATAGAGGATATGCAAGACCCTGTTTCTACTTCTAGCCAACAATTAGATGGTCATATGCAAGTAGAAGAAGATCCTTACTCAAGGATAGATACACATACTCAACATATTGGCTAATCACAAGGCCAAACTAACGAGCAAGCACCTTTTCAAGGCCAAACACTTGGCCAAAGTAGTCAAGTCAAGAGCGAGCCATTATTAGTTAGTCCTACCATGTCAAATGAACAATGGAGTGTAATAATGTCCATAATGAGCCAAATAATGACTATGAACCTTAAAAATTGGTCTGACTCATTCAATGCTTCACATGTTCATAGGATTAATACTAGGTTGGAAAATATAGGTCCTAATCCAAGTAATGGGCATAGGAACCCTATCCAAACATTAACTCAACCTAGTATATCCCCTAGTACTAACCAAAATAATGGTGAAAATAAAGGAAGAACAACCCAATCTTTTTATGAACTAGTTAGACCCATACCACCAATTAGTCCATGGCCTTACTGTAGAGTGTCTACCACTCAAGTGACACATGTAGCGCATGTAGAACATCAGGTTGTACCTTTGAATACACCTAGTAATACTGCTTATGGATATGCACATGCTCAAATGCAAAATAGTACACAAATGGTGTCAAATCTAGTCTTCAAACATGCACTCAGGGGGTTGATAGAGCTCTTTAGGCCACCACATGTTGCCCTTAGGGAAGAAGATGTCATAGGATATGAACAAGTACCAAATCCTGCAGTGTATCCTTTGGATTGAATAACTGCACCCTTTGTACAATGTAGACACCCAATTTTTACTAACCCTAAGACTTAGGGAACTTGCAAGCCTCTTGATGATGAAATGGGTAAATTATTTCATCTTTAGAATGTTTAAGGATGTTTGGAGTTGCTGTGTAAACCTGCTTTGGCCAAAAGCTAAGTGTTTGGTTTAAAACTCAAATCATGATTTGGTTTCAAAACTCATAACCAAACACATAATTCAAAACTCAATTCAATTTTTTTTTTCAAAACTCATAATAAAACTCTTTTCAAAACTCTATTTTAAAAAAAAAATCAATTTTTTTATTTTTATTTTTTTTAAAATATATTTTTTATTTTATTTTTGAAAAAAAATATTTTTTATTATTTTTTTTTTTTTGAAAAAAATATTTTGTTACTTTTTTAAGTATTGCCTAAATAATTTGTTATTATTTAGATATATATGGACAATCTAAAATTTTTAAATTTTTTTTAAAAAAACATTAAATATTTAAAAAATAAAAAAATTCAAAAACTTTTTAAAAAACTATTTAAAATACTTAAAAAATAAAATGAAATATTTAAAATAAAAAATAAAAATAAAAATTATATAATTAAAATAAAAAATAATAATTTTTTTAAAATTTTTAAATATTTATAATATTAAAAAAAATACAGCGCACAATGTAGTAATAAACACACATTAAAAAAAAATTTACAGTAGAAAACATTTGCCCTAAAAAATAAAATTAAGAAAAGTTTTAAATATTTTAGAAAAAAATAAAACCAAAAATTTCAAAATATAACTTAAAACTCAAAGCTCTTTTCAAAACTCATTTAAAAAACTCAAAACTCAAAATACAAGTCAAAACTCAAATCATGATTCAAAAACTACACCAAACAGAGCTAACTTTTTGTGAAAATGACCTTTATCTTTGAACCCTTTTTTAGCTGAAACACCAACTTTTTAACCTGATAAAGAGAGATAAGCCTAGTTGTGCTTTGATCAAACGTATTTTCCAAAATTAGTGACCGATTTTATGAAAAACGTTGTCCGAAGGTAGTTCGGACTTAATTGGGCCACAAGCAAGCCAAGAACATGGAATGCATGCAGGGATGATACGTATACCATGGCAAAGGGTGTGTACACACCTTATATTTGCATGCACACAATCGTTGCTGGTGCGTATATCTAAGCATGACAGAGTTATTTTTGGAAACTCAATCTTGGTGTATTTTTTAAGGGAGCCGACAGAGGAAGCGATGGGGGTTACCATAGCTTGCTCCCCATGCCCCCTCAAGCCTATATAAGGAATCCCTCCCCTCCCTTTCAAAGGGGTTAAGAATTTTGAACCTTTTGTAAACTTTTGACAGCAAACACTCTTCTCTTCTCCTTCCTTTGCCTTAGCCATGAAATTTCCTCACCCTCACAGCGATTCTAAGCCTTTGAAAACACCTACGGACTGAAGCTCTTGAACCCTAACTTGGAACCAAAACTTGAGGAAGGCTTGCAAGCAAGGAACTTGACTTTTCTTGCTCTCTTTTTTTGTGTGTTCTTCGATTTACATAAAGTAGCAGGTAAACCCCCATCTTTTTGTCAATTTCAATACCTATTCTTTGCTTATTTCCAGTGTTTATCCATGCTAGGACATTAATCCATCTTAACATCATGTAGTTTAGGCATCTTTATTCACCTTCTCGCCTCCTCTTGAATGTGTTCTTTATTTTTATTAGAACAACATCTTTAGGTTCATTTAATCATGGAGAAATCATATGTTAGGCTCAGTTTGGATCATCACGTAGTTTAGTTCATATCTATGCTTTTTACTAGTTAGTTGTATTTTGTGCATAAGCATCATTAGTAGTCTCAAACCAGACCTAAGTTCATGTTTTTGTATGTTGGTTGCATGATTAGGTCATATTTATTTCATGTTTTGCATGCAAGATGCGTAAGTGGGCATCTGAGTAAGTTTCTCTTTTCTTTCTTGGCATATGTATGCTATTTGCATTATTTTTCAATTATGCAAGTTTATATGCTCTCTATATGTAAAATTGATTGTTTTGAACGTTTTTGTAATTTTTGTTCATCTTAGTTCAAGTTTATGGTCATGTTTTACTTAAAATCCATTTTTGGTGGAAAATCTTTATTTTATTTAAAGATGTGGCTCTATTCTTGTAACTTAAATGAATGACACTCGTTTTTTTTCTTCTCAATCACATAGTTTTAGGGTTAGTTAAAGATTTTAGGGCCTAAAATGAATTTATGTGAACAATTAACCACAAAAATGATAAAATAGAAAGTGAGTAGAGGCCAATCTTTGGAATGGGCAAAAGGGGGTGCTTCCATGCAAATGGCCTTCCCCTTTTGTACCTAAGCTCTCGAACCTGAAATTTTCTTAGTTATGATGGACTGAGCCTTAACTTAGTTTTCATTGTTAAAGGTTTTTTAATTCCCTTTTAAAAATTAAGTGGTGACTCTTTGTTGGTCATAGCATGTCAATGTGGGATGCATGCTTTAGACTCGGAAAAGGCACGGTGCCCACATGCAACTAGTGCCAAAAGTACAACCCCATGTCTCTAGGAAACAAGTCCATCAAGGATATGGACAACAACAGGCTCCAACACCTCAGTTGGTGGCCCAGTCAGTTGTTCCTAATGTTATTCGTAAGGTATAGTTGTTAAACATGGAGCGAGAAGTATGTGGCCCCATGGTTTGGGGGGTACAAACACCAATCTATAGAAAACCTTATCCTGATTGGGTAGATAGGTTACATGAGTTTCCAAGGGGCTACATAATATATTGCTAGGTTTACAAGGCAATGTGGGAATATACGAATCATGACTTTATGAAGCTTCGATTATTCCCTAGTTCACTGACTAGCCCAACATTTACTTGGTATATCAGTCTACTACTTGAGACTGTCCAAACTTTGCAACAAATGGAAGAAATGTTTTGTGCATAATTCTTCCAAACTAAGCCAAAAGTTACAATGGCTGATTTAGAAAGGTTAAGCCAAAGGCCAGAAGAGAAGGCTACTCAGTTTATAGCCTGATTTAAAAGGGCTAGAAACAAATGTAGAGTGGTCATTCCAGAGCCCGAGTTTGTTAGATTCGCTCAAAATGGCTTAGAGTTTAGGCTTCGAAAGAAGTTTGATGCAACATATTTCGAAGAGCTAGTCGACTTGACTTATAAATTGTCTAGGTATGAATCTTTGTTAGAAAGTAGTTGCAGAGATTGGAGTTGCCACGACTCCCTTTCCCTTGTCAAATGACAAAGGCAGCGCCGTAATAAAAATGGCGGCGCTGAGGCATGTTCTGCCTCATGAATTGGACCTTGGCAAGTAGCACCTCAACAAGTTTGTTTGGACTTTGCTCATGGCACATCTGGTCCAAGCGGGTTGGATCTGGTTCGATCCTTTGATTGACCCATTTCTCTTGGGTTTTGACCCTTATCCGTTTAATGATACTTATTCACCTAATAAAGGCGCCCCCATGATTAGGGTAACCGTTTAAATTCTATCGCTTTACATTTGCCCCCTACACGCGTGGAGAAGACTGTCTTTTTTCTTTACGTGCACGACATCACCTTGTAGGTCTGGGGTCGCGTCACTTCAATAAGAAAGCTGCGTCGACTTTTGTAAAGTTATGATGGCTTTAGGGAGTCGTGATAGCGGTTGGCTCCTTATAAATGGGACTCTTGGGACCCATCTGATCCCCACTTTTTGTCCAACACCTTTTCTCTCTAAGTCTTTCTCTTTCATAACTTCTTTTTTTTTTTTTTTTTTTTTTTAGCAAAGCATCATTTTCTTCTTCAACTACATCCATTGTTAACAGACCTCTATTCGACAGACCTGTCCCACCCCAGACTGAATAGAGGAGGGCTCCTTATAAATGTGGAAGCCTTTGTTCCTGTTGCACCCGTTCTTGAGGAGGCCCTGCTTCCGTTCTATAAGGTTCCTCTGGAGGAGGCAAACATGGTGAACCCCGCCTCAGTACTATGCTTTCGTGTCGAGCGTGGAGATTTCCCCCATTCATACATCTATTAGCATAATGGTCTCATTGGGTTGATGATGTGATCAGTAACCCTACTTTTGAACAATTTTAATGGTGTCTCTCATGACCTCTCTATGCGCAAACTTCAGACCAACACTAATGTAATAGTGTTGCGCTGGAGTCATGAGACCCATACCTTTACATACTTAGCATTTATAGGACCAGTTCTGAATCCATCGTTACCCTCACCAACTTGTAGTTTCCACTACTATTCGCCTCAGATACTTCATAAGGTCATTCTCACTTTGGTGCAAACTTCGGAATTGGTTGCCCCCTCATGACTGCATCCACTGTGTTCCAAACCAAGTCCCCTTCCTTAAATTCTCGGCTTTGAACTGCTTGGTTATAGGCACAGGCCATAAACTTCCATAACCCGTGAGGCTTTGTCCCTTCTTTCTTCGGCTGTCTCTATGTCAATTTCTCTTGAATCTGGGACCAAAAGTGCTCACATAGCCATTCTTGCTGAGGGCACTACTAGTTCAACTAGTAGTACTGCTTCTGATCCGTACACGAAAGAGAATGGAGTTGCTTGCGTCGGCTTCCTCTTCAACATTTGTAGGCCTAGAATGCTATAGGAATCTATTCAGACCAAGTTCCCCAGTTTCCCCCAGCTTGATCCATTAACTTAGTCAAGATTCGTATAAGGGTCTTATTGGTTGCTTCGGCTTGCCCATTCCCTTGTGGATAGTAAGGAGTGGACTTGTGATGCTTGATCTGGTAAGTATCCAGCAACCTTCCCACAGTCTAATTCACAAAGGGAGTTCTATTGTTAGAAAATATTACTCTTCGTATGCCAAATCTGCATATGATATTTTTTCAAATGAAATTAATGAATCCTGCTCCATTTACTCTTCTCATTGGTATGACCTCTACCCACTTACTGCTGATTTCAGTGGCCGCTAATATCCATCGGTAACCCTTGGACTATTGTGCAATTGGTCTAATCAGGTCAAACCCCCCCAAGTATGAAATGGATACGACGTCTTGACATTGTACAACTTAACTGTCAGTGCATGCACCAGTTTCCAAATTTCTGGCAAGATTGGCATTTTTTGACATAGATTTTTGAATCTTCTTCCATCGTTGGCTAGTAGTAGTCGAGGTGAAGAAAGTGTTTGTACAATCGTTGGCCTCCTTGATGTTCCACTCTATGAGCTTCTCTTAATACTTTGTTTGCTTCGTCTTTGGATAAACATGCCAGGGGTGCCCCATCAAAACTTCTTCGGTACGATTTCCCTTGGTCAAGAAGGAAACGGAGGGCCCTCCTCTTGACTTTGATAGCATCTAGGGGTTTTTTTTACGGCCCTTTAAGACTTGGATGTTCTTGCAGGTACATCCAATGACGAGTCTGATTGCTCGCCAAGCGCTCGAAGTCCTCAGCAAAACGCCATAGGTTTGAGCCTTCCAAACCCCGCATCCATTTTGTCTCCTTTTTGGACCATGTCTTGGTCTTTCTCCCCTGCAGTTTTTGGTGGCCTGTCGGCCATCTACGAAGGTTGCCGGCCATTGATGTGCCTTGTCGGCCATCAATGATGCCTTGCCGGCGCTGATGGCCGGTCGGCCACTAGTGTTTTCTGCAAATATTTTGTGCCCATTGTGCCAGCTAGTTGCACAGATGCTTGCATTTGTCCACACGTAGAGGTCTGGATCTCCTTGTATAGAATTCATGTTTTCTATATATACGGAGGCCCTCTTTCATGTTTTAAGGTTGGAAGATTTAAGAATCAAAATTCTTTGTCTCTCTCTAGATTTCTCTCTCTCTCTCTCTCTCTCTCTTGCATTTCTCTACACCTTTGCCTACTTACACTACACTTTTGCATATCAACCCTTAACCAAAAGTGATCACTTTGAGCTGAGGTTTTTTGAGGCCCTTTGGAGCTCTACAAGTTGTTTTTGGCTTGATTGGTTGCCTAGAATCACTCTTCTTTTCAAGAGGTACAATAATTGCATTGTTAGCGTACTTTGTGTTCTTGTTTTCCTTTCTTTTCCTACTATTTTTAAGCTATTCTTGAGCCATAAAAACTTTGTCAAAATGGGATGAAATTTGTGGTTTGAATCCATTTTAAGGTAGGGGGTGGTTCACCCTTCTTTGTACCTTGTTTGTGAGGCTTCTCTACTAGTGTTTCCCATTTTTTTAAACCATCATTTTTTGGGCCTTTAACCACTGAATTTCAAAGTATTTTCAGTGGCAAAAAATTTCTTTTGCAGTCCAAAATTGGAGGGGTTAGCCTCCCTCCTTGTGTCTTATTTGCTAGTCTAGTTAACTCCATATGTTAGCATGTTTTTCTAGCTTAACTTAGCTTAAGTCCAGCATGTTTTAGCCTCTGAAATAGCCTGCTTTAGCTCTGTTTTGGGCTGGTTAGTTCATTTGAGTCTTGTTTTGCATGGTTGTAGTATAATAGTCTTCACAAGTTGGTGTTTTAGGGTCTTCGACACCTCTTGTTTGAGTTGATAGCATCTTTTGGGTTTGTTTTTCAATCTACTTCAGCACTATAAACTCTGCAACCTCCCTCTTTGCTTCACTCTTTCATTTGCTTTTGAGGGTTATTTCAAGCTTGGGATCCTTTAAGCTTGAGATTGAGGTCATGTTTAATGGTTTAATCCCTCACTTGGGATCCTTTAAGCTTGACATTGAGGTCATGTTTAATGGTTTAATCCTCTTTGAGGGTTCCTTATCAACAGCATGATCTCTTTCTTGCCTTACATTATCCCTTGGTTGACATTTCTTTCATCTTAGAGGACACTCACCAATGGACAAATTGATTAAAGAATGATTTGGTAACTAAAATGTGTAAACAAAATTGGCAAGTAAAAGTGGCAAGATAAGCATTTCTTTGTGTAACATGGCATGTGTTCAAATCAGACGTTAATTTGAACACAAGGAAAATGGGACATTTCATACTCAAAAATGATGAAATGTGCCACTTTCCTAGGTCTCCATTGCCCTTGATCATGCATGATAGGGTGATGGTTCTTGAGTGTCATGTTTTGTATTATTGAGCTTGCACACCTTGAAGCACAAGCCATCATGCAATGAAATTGCTTAGATTGGTGGTTTGTGGTTTAAATTCATAATTCCTTAGATTTGTCTATGAAAATGAGGGGTGAATTGTGCATACAATCCTTGGAAAAACCTTCTTTTTGCTCTGTTTGTACTCTGTTGCAACATGGTGATCCAGTGCATCAGTGGCCGGTAGTGCACTATTGATGGCTGGCAGGCCACCTTCTTGGCCAATAGAGGGCCGGCAGGCCACTGATGTAAGCTTCAATAGATTTTGGTAAGGTGGAGCAGAAAGGTTCTAGAAATGTTCAACTCTGCAAACAGAGGCTTTCAAGAGCAAAACGGAGGTCTTTTCAGGCAAAAACCGAGCATGTGCATCCTCCACTTCCCGAGGCGGAGTAGTGGCAGCGTAGTTTTATTGCTTAGTTTACTTACATTTGTGTTGTAAATTAGTTAGTTAGTTTACTAGTTGATTCATTCAAGTGCTGTAATAATTAGTTAATTAGTTTAGCTATTTATTTCATTTTGGTTTGTAATAATTAGTCTAATTAGCTTGATTAGCTTAGCCCTAATTAGTTGCTAGTTAGTTTTGCTTTATACATTCGGACTTTCCTTCGTGAGAGCAAAATGTAATAATGTGTATGTCTTCCAACCCCATGTCTTTCTTCCTTTTATTTAATCGCTTTTGATGGTTAGATTAGGGACATGTTTCAATTAGCATACCTTATGCTTGCATACATTCATCTTGTCTTGCATGCACCGAGGCTCGGCACGTTATTCAAACTGCATTGCCATCTCAATATCTTATTTGAATACGTGTTTAACCACATGTTATCAAATCGATCCATATGCCATATTAGTAGCCGACCCTATTAATTGCATTCTTTGCATGTGTTGCATTAGGCATCTTGTATAGTTAGGAATCATGCATATTTTTCTAACTCATATCTTCTTAGCTTGGAGTACTAGGTGAGTTTTTATGCTTTAGCATACTCGCATGAATGTGAATGTTGCCATGATTAGCATGCTTGCCATGAGGCTAAATGCTTACTTGCTTAACTGCATGAATGCCTGTGGATGAAGGCTTGTTGTTTGAATTGGAACGATTCAACGAATGTATGTTTTAAGCCCACTTTGTTGAGTGGCAAATCCGTTTTAAGCCCACTATGTTTGGTGGAAAATTCGCAAATTTTTAAGCCCACTTGAGGTGGCAAATTCAAACCATTTTCACAAACAAACATGAGTTGAATTGTTCCAAATTGAGCTAACTAGTCTATACTTGCTTGTGAGCATCACATAGTAATGCTAGTTTAATAACCGGAACAAGAGCACATAATGTTTATAAAAAAATCATATCATGATTAGTAGAGGCCGATATTTGATCGGGCGAGCGGGAGTGCTCAATTCATGACCTTCCCCTCTCGTACGTAAGTTCCCGAGTCGAGGCAACTTTGGTGATGACAGACACGTGGCCTTTGGCATGAGTCATGGATTTTTTAAATTCCTCCAAAATAAAATATTTAGGTGGCGACTCTGTATCTAGCAAAGCAGTCCAATTTTGGCATTTTTGATTCAAAATCAGTTGTCTAAAACGATTTGTCGGATTTGGACTCTTTGGTGTTTATCAGTTTGACATTGCACTTGTGAGATTAGATTCTGATCCACGAGAGTCCGAACTGTAGGGCTTCTTTTCGAGCTTCCGAAAGGGGGCGCGAAAAAGCCGACCTACAGTTTCTGGCAACTCTGCTGGGGAATTAGAGAACTTGACTCGAACTCATGATACGACTTTTTATCTACACTTATGTGTTTCTTTGCATTTGCATTTGCATTGGTGCGCCTAAGTCACAGTGTTTTCCATTTGCTATTCTTGAATGGTTTGCCGGAGGCTTGCTTGGAAAGGCTTGCCAAAAGGCTGACTGATTGCAGGCTCTACCACAATGGGAACACAACCCTTGGATCTGGACTACTGCTGTACCATTTGATCCTTCTTTCACTTCTCGGTGTTAGGTGTGAGAGGTATATTAGGTAGTCTTGCTGAGGTATCCTTTTTGACCAATCAACCTAGTTGCATGTCAAAAGCCATAGAGACTGTTCCAAACTAGGACAGGATGCTTACCCAAATTCAGGATTGTGTGAAACACTTTGCTTGAATAATCAACCCTAGTTCCTGACGACACTAGGACAGGGTAACCCTACCCCATCATAGGGGTGTTTTGACTCTCACTTAACTGGTATGTGCTTTTAGAGTGAAACTCTACAGGAATGTATGTATCAGTTGCAAGTTTGGGTATCAATTTTTGGAGGGCGAAAATCAATGTTAAGTACAGTTCTATAGCTTATGATTGCAACTGCGTGTTGTTAGTAACTGAGCTAAGGTGCTGTGCGGTTTCTGATTTTGTTTTCTTTTTCTTTATTTCTTTTTTCCAGAGGTAGTTTTTCACCATTGCTTCGGACGATTCTGTTACCCCCCAAGCACTTTGGTCTCGTATGAGAAGGATTTGCAGATCCAGGGATCTTGTCAGGGGACAGCCAGTGTTTGTTTCACTCCCACTGATTACAAGACGGAGGAGGGTTGGGCATAATTCACCAGTCTAGCAGTCACCTTTTACTTCGCCTACGCCCAGTCAGGCTCAGTCTTCTACTTCTACTCCAGAAAGAGAGTATTCGCCAGTTCTGATAGCTCAACATCCCCCAGTTAGCATGGAAAATATGCTTTGTCAGCTCCAGTAGACCATCCCCCAGCTCAACATCCCCCAGCTAGATGCTGCCCGCCAAGCTGAGGTCACAGCCCGCCAAGCAGAAGTGATAAATAGGCTTCAATAACAGCAACCACAACCAGCAATAGCCTTTGCATCCCATGCACCTCCAGCGAGTATTCCAGCACCCGGGGTCACTGTCAATGTCCAAGAGAATCTGGGCATTCCGGTAGATCTAATCCCACCTCAGACCTCTAAGGCACCAGCATACCAGACGGAGGCGCCATTTGAATTCGAGGTTGACCCCACCACATTAAAGGTCAACAAGCTAGAAAAGCTTTTTAAGTGGGCACATGGTGTGAATTCAATCCCTGATATTGAGGATGGATACACAGACTCCGCAGTGACTCTACTGGACAGATTCAAGATAACGCACATAGACTGGTTCGATGGCTCCGGGGATCCTATGGTCCATCTACGGTTATTTTCTGATATCCTACGACCAATGGGTCTCACAAAACTTCAGAAGCTGTCGCTTTTTGGCTGGACCCTGTCGGGTATAACGGCCATCTGGTATGCAAAGTTGGAAGACTCTGTGAAATGGAGCTGGGAGGAAATGACTAAGGCCTTCATCGCGCAGTACTCCTACAATACCCAGATCGAGGTCATAACCTATGATCTTGAAGCAACTCGTCAAGAGCCAAAGGAGAGCTTCTCAGACTTTGTGACTTGATGGAGGGCTAAGGCCTCTATGATGACTATCAGGCCGTCTGAAAAGGACCAAATCAGAATGGTGGTCCGTAACTTGCAAGGGAGATTATTACAAAAGATGATAGTCTTGCCTTTGTTTACATTTGCTGAGCTCTATGAGATAGGGGTTCAAATTGAGGATGAGATGAAGCAGGGGCTGATAGACAATGAGAAGGAGCAGCCCAAGAGGCCATTTACACGTAACTCCAATGCAACCACGAGTGGTATCACCTCTGTACGGCCTTCGGATGTGAGTATGGTTACCACCACACCAAAAACTGCCAACTCGTTCGCTAATACATCCAATACAACTCCACAAACCTCATCCAGCCAGGCTCGATCTCAAAAGGTCATTACCCCACTCTATATGCCTTTGTCCAAAGCCTTAGGGGTCCTGATCAGAAATGGGCATCTTAAGCCGTTAGAACAACACCCACTACCCAATCCTCTCCCTCCAAAACACAACCCGGCCAAATACTATGTTTTTCACCAGCAGCATGGTCATGACACTGATCAATGCTATAGGTTGCGTCATGAGATTCAAGATCTCATTGACAATAAGGTGATAGCGTCGCCCCAAAAGCCAAATGTTAGTACAAATCCTCTCCTACCACATAACCAAGACCCTCCACCCCGGCATATAAACCTCATCCACACACTGGCCGTCCCTTATGACCCCAGTAAATACATCACCCTTTCCCACCTACCTAAGCCGGCGTTGTTTATCCCTGAGAGAACGGACTTGTGTATGATGAACACGTCTTCACTCCAACCCGAACCAGTGGTGGTGACAGTGGAAGATGAAGGGAGGTTGGCCTTGGTGGAAAATGTCAGTCCGTTGCCCGAGGTCTCTGAAGACTTATCTGAAGGGATGTATAACCCATACTGCTATATTGTGCTAATCGATCAAGCTAAGTAGGAAGTGGTGTTGCCGACTTGGATGGAGGTCAGTGTAGTTCAAGGAGGACAAATAATTGATTGGTTTAATCTAAACTGGTCAACAGACAATTCTGGGTGGCTAAGTGATGAACCCGATAGAGATGAGGGAACTGAATTGAAGCTGGAAGAACAGAAAGCGGGAACCACTACAATGGCCGGAATAGCTGATGGAAAGGGTAAACTGCCAGAAAACACCGGTGTAGAACAATTGGCTCAGGAACTGGACATTATTAGTACTGTACATACTGAACAAGAAGCCGCGCTGAAATAGTTTGAACAAGAAATGGGTAGAGACAACCGGAAAGCTGGAAAAGCCCAGCACCTTGCGGGGGAGATTTGTAATGAGAAGGTAATCTGAAGTGCTTGTCAGCTGCCGAAAGAGTTTGGTGGGATGACGACAACCTATACTTGGCCTATAATGATGAGGATTTGGGAGAGGACCTTCCTGAAAACCCTTGGTATGTGGAAGAGGTCGACCATATGATAAGAAGTGGCTGATATTTCAAACCACCGCATCTGGACCAATCCGAAGCCTCCGGAAAGGACAAAGAGGTAGAGAAACAGAAAGAAAAAATGTTAGAGGAAGAGGCTGTGTTGAAACAGTTGAAGAAGATTCAAGCTGATATATCTATCTAGGGTCTGCTTATGGCTTCGCGAGTGCACAGACAGGCTGTACT
Organism: Camellia japonica; assembly: GCA_030407325.1. Classification (NCBI taxonomy): domain Eukaryota; kingdom Viridiplantae; phylum Streptophyta; class Magnoliopsida; order Ericales; family Theaceae; genus Camellia; species Camellia japonica. The sequence goes on along the minus strand of JAPPVO010000002.1, from coordinate 121,332,965 downwards.
GTCGGCAATTAATAAAGCTAAGTTGTCCATCGACACCACCCCGGAACAACTGGTGGGATTAGTCTTCCCGAGGGGTGCTGCGCCAACTTTGACATTTTCAAACAAAGAACTGCCGCCAGAAGGCTTTGCACATAACAAGCCTTTATACATATCAGTGGAGTGCTGGGAAAAGTGGATACCAGTGGTATTGGTCAACATCGGGTCAGCAATCAACGTCTATCCTTGTCCTGCAGCTTATGTTATTGGCCTAAAATCGACCGATTTTTTGCCTACAGCCCAGGTGATTTGGGCGTATGACAACATAAGCAGAAAGGTGATGGGAACAGTGCAGATCAGAGTACAGGTCGGCCCAACTCAACAAGACATCGAGTTCCATGTCCTAGACGTTCTGGCCACTTTCAACTTACTACTTGGGCGACCCTGGTTGCACCAAGTGAAAGTTGTCTCTTCCACCCTCCACCAAATGCTAAAATACCCCTATGGGAAAAGGGTAGCCATAGTCTTCAGGAATTCATCTATACATCCTCCACCAAAGGTCACTACACCTGTGCTAGAGATTGTGCATGGCGAAGAGGATGTTTTCCTTTTGGGGATTACCTTGGCTGAAACCCGGGTGGTAGAGAGGATCTTAGCTGTTGATGAGGGTTTGTATGTTAGTGCCTAATTTGTGTACTTCATGAACAAACTCCAACACATGCCAGGAATGGGGCTGGGAAGGGGTGGTCGGAAGGGCATTACCTCATTGGCCAATGTGCCACATAATTCTCATGCCTTTGGTCTTGGCTATATGCCCACCTAAGAGGACTGGGTAAGGAAAGGGAAAGAGATGGCAGGAAGAGCCAGAGCTAAGCAGGCCGGGAAGCGCTACGAACTTGTGCATAGACCAATCTGGGGAACCCTGAATGGCTATTTTGTCCGGAAGGGTGAAGACTTCCCATTCTTTGGTTTTCTCGAACCCTAGTTCAACTCTAAGAGGTAGCGGGTTCCTGGCTTTGAGATTTTCTTTGACTTGCAGCTGCAAGATAGTGATACGGAAGAAATAGCTGGACCAACTGCTAAAGCTGCGAAGAGCACAGAAATTGATTCCGACAGCAACGATCATGAGATAGGAACAGCACTGGCATATCTCCTTTCGGATCCTCCGATCAACTTAGAGAGCTTGGGGGATAACCTGACCGTTTCCATGATCAGGGACCAACCGGGTGCAAACCCTTCTAGCGGCATCCTAGATGCATCTAACGCACCATCCCTCATTTGACAGCTGGAGGAGGGCTACCTGTCTAGTAGTTCTGAGTCGGGTAGTGAACCAGATTCTAATTCCACAGAGTCTGTGGAGTCAGAATCAGATTCCGGTTCTTTTGAGTCTGGGTCCGTTATTCCTAAGGTTGATAACCCGAATGCCGAGGTTTTGTCCAGGTCGTCCTTTTCTTTTTCCTTCGAGTCAGTTGTAACTGAGGAACTAGATCAGGTTGACCTTGTGAATGAGAATGCCACTTGAGATTCTGAGTATTTCTCTGTGCCTCTTGTTTATTGCATTGATCATGACTTTCAAAATTTTGATGAAAACGATGAGGAAGGAATTCCTCTGGTTTTGAAAATTTTCATTAATCGAGAGGAGGAGAGGTTTGCAAAACCCCTTGCTAATGAAATCATTGCTTTTAATGTGGGTACTGAGAAGGATCCGCGTTTGGTCCAGATTGGGTCCACGTTGTCTTCAGAAGAGCACGAGCGCTTAGTCGCTTTATTAAAAGATTTCAAAGATGTTTTCGTGTGGTCCTACAAAGACATGCTTGGAATCAATCCTAAGATTGTATAGAATCGGATCCCTCTTGACCTCGAGGCCTGACCCATCAAGCAGAAGTTGCGGATAATACGCCCGGATTGGGCTTTAAAGATTAAGGAAGAGGTCACCAAGCAGATAGATGCAGGGTTCTTGCTAGTATCTGAGTATCCAACTTGGTTGGCCAACATTGTTCCAGTGCCAAAGAAAGATGGCAGAATTCGGGTGTGTGTGGATTTTAGGGATCTAAACAGAGCCAGTCTGAAGGACGATTTTCCTCTGCCGCACATTGATGAATTAGTGGACTTCACTGCGGGCCATGTGTTGCTCTCCTTCATGGATGGGTTTTCCGGGTATAACCAGATTCTAATGGCACCTGAGGACAGAGAGAAAATTTCTTTCACTATGTTGTGGGGAACCTACTGCTACAGAGTGATGCCGTAGGGCTGAAGAATGCCGGGGCTACCTATCAACGAGCTGCAACCACAATTCTGTATAATATGATCCATAAAAAGGTCGAGGTGTACGTAGATGACATGATTGTCAAATCCAAGGAAAGAGAGGGCCACTACAACGCCTTGAAGAAATTCTTTCAACGGATCAGAGAATAAAGACTGAGGTTGAATCCACAAAAGTGTACTTTCGGCGTAACAGCAGGGAAAATGCTAGGTTTCTTGATCACACAGAGGGGCATCGAGGTAAACCCTTCCAAAATCAAGGCCATCCTAGAAATGCCACCACCAAGGACTCAAAAGGAGGTGCGAGGCTGCTTGGGTAAAGTGCAATTAATAAGACGATTTATTTCTATATTAACCTTGACTTGTGAACCACTATTTGGTCTCCTGAAGAAAGGAAAGAAATTCTGATGGGATGATCGATGTCAATTCGCTTTTGAGCAGATCAAGCAATATGTTCAGAATCCACCTGTGTTGTCGCCGTTGGAGCCAGGGAAGCCCTTGATTCTATATCTGTCAGTCACGGACACAACGATGGAATGCATGCTTGCTCAGGAATCTGAGGATAGGGTGGAGAAAGCCATCTATTACTTGAGCAAGAAGATGCTAGATTACGAGACCCGCTACACCCCGTTGGAGAAGGCTTGCTTAGCCTTGGTATGGGCTACCAGGAAGTTGAGGCACTACTTGTTAGCTCACTCCGTAATTCTGGTTTCGAGATTAGATCCCATCAAATATCTCTTTGAGAAACCAGAACTTACGGGTAGGCTAGCTCGTTGGTTGCTTCTTCTCTCCAAAATTTGATTTGAAGTATGTTACTCGCAAGTCGGTCAAGGGGAGAGCAGTAGCGGAGGTCTTGGCAGATCACCCAGTAGAAGGGGATGAAGCGGTAGAATACCTATTCCCAGATGAAGCTATTCTACAAGTCGAGGAAGAGATTTGGACGATGTACGTTGACAGAGCATCTAATCAATACGGTATGGGATAGGTGTGTTACTGATAACACCCAACAATTCCCATACACCTTTAGCCTTCAAACTCCGGTTCAAGGTATCCAATAACGAAGCAGAATACGAGGCGTGTATAGCTGGTTTGGAGGCCACCCTGGAACTAGGGGTAAAAAGGTTGGACATCATTAGGGACTCGAACCTAGTTGTGTCTCAAGCAAAAGGAGACTGGAAGGTTAAAGAAGAAAATATAAAGATCTATCACCAGACTTTGGATGTTCTGATTCCTAGGTTTGAGAAGCTGACCTTCACGTATCTGCTAAGAGAGAACAACAGGTTCGCTGACGCTTTATCAACTCTATCTTCCATGATAGACATTCTGTTTGGAGTCCGAATGCATCCGATCATCATTGAGCAGAGGTATACGCCGGCCTACGAGGCTATCGCCGCAATAGATGAAGTTCAAGATCAAAACCCCTGGTTTTACGATATCTGGAACTTTTTGAAAAATGAGGTTTATTCACCAGGGGCAAATGCCAAAGATAAGAGGGCAATACGGAGGATGGTCGTTTAATTTATCATCTACTGAGGTAAACTGTACAAGAGGGGTCATCTGGGAATGCACAAGTTGTGTGTCGACGCAGAGGAATCAAAGCGCCTAATGGAGGCCATCTATGGGGGAGAGTGCAGAGCGCACATGAATGGAGTAATGTTAGCTCGGAAGATTCTCAGGCAAGGTTACTACTGGTCTACCATAGAAGAGGATTGTATTGGTTTTGTTCGGCGATGCCACAAATGCAAAATTCATGCTAATCGCATGAATATCCCGCCATCGAAGCTGTACAACATGACTTCACCATGGCCTTTCTCGGTCTGGGAAACCGACGTCATCGGTGCAGTCACATCGAAAGGGTCAAATGGGCATGAATACATTCTGGTGGCAATTGATTATTTCACAAAGTGGGTGGAAGCTCAGTCTTATACAGTGTTGAAGGCAGCGCATGTGGCTAAATTCATCCGAAACAACATCATTTGCCGTTATGGAGTCCCAAAAGAGATCATCTCAGATAATGACTCCTATTTCAAGAAAGAAGTGATCGACTTGTTGGATAAATACAACGTGGCTTTTCATAAGTCATCCACATACCGGCCACGAACCAACAGAGCTATTGAGGCCACCAACAAGAACATCAAGCATATTCTGCAGAAGATGGTTGAGACCTACAAGGACTGACCAGACAAATTGCTGTTTGCACTCTAGGGTTATAGAACTTCAATCCGGACGTCTACTGGGGTAACTCCTTACTCTCTCATTTATGGAATGGAAGTTGTTCTGCCAATTGAAATAGAAGTTCCGTCGCTGCGGGTTATGGTTGAATGTCAGATAGCAGAGGCTGATTGGCAGCAGATCAGGTTCGAAGAACTGATGTTGTTTGATGAAAGAAGGATGAAAGCACTGTACCATGTTCAGGGTTATCAACGCAAAATTGTCAGGGCTTTTAAGAAGAAAGTTAAGTCTCAGAATCTCAAAGAAAGGGATCTGGTGCTGAAAGACAACCGAGTTCCCATCCATGACCCTAGGGGCAAGTTCAGACCCAATTGGACTAGTCCTTACATCATAAAAACTATCTGGTCAGGTGGAGCTGTTATTCTCATGGACCTGGATGGCCTAGAATTTTTTCAACCGATCAACATGGACAAGTTGAAGAAATACTATCCCTGAGAGGCTCGCTAGGCCGAAAATCCGGAAGGGCGACCTAGGCAAAAGTTAGAACGCAAAAGGAGAGCGTTAATACTTGAGTGAACCCAAATCGAACTACGTAAGGCCTAATTCCCATCTTCGGGATACGTAGGCAACTTCATCCTGAAGTTCGGCCGTAAACACCTCCAAATCAACTGTCCTGTCCATGTGTTGATCAGGTTATCTTTGTCTATTCTTTAGCTGAATGTTCGGTTGTGATCCTCTCTGAGAACTGGTTACAATGCTACGTAGTGCTATTCAGACAAGGGGCAATTTGTGATCTTTGGATTCGGGGTTGTACATCTCAAGGATAGATTCTGTGCGTGTCAAGTTGTGATCCTTATCAAAAATGGTTTTGAAAAGTTTTGATAACTATTGAATTTTGCTCAAAATTTACCTTTTACAACTTAGACCATTTTTGGACCAAAAGGAAAACTTTCAGTGCTCACAACTTTAATTTCATTGATTTTAATACAAAGTTCTCCAACTCTCGATACAAATCAAAGCTGCTTTTATTACATGCATAAAACTTGAAAAGTAAGATCAAAGCAATGAATTAGAGACATAGATGAGTCAGGTGTTCCTGCGTCCCCCGCTCGTGCTTGTGGAAGCTTCTGATGCTAAAGTGGGTCCGGATTATGCCTAATCTTCAAGCCAAGTTAGGCACTCGCTAGAAAGTGCACAGCTGAAACTAGGGGCAGGGGCCAGAAGCTCTCTTGTCCTCCAAGTAGTGAGGTATCTAGCCAAATGTGAACCTCGGATTGGGAATGAAGCCGGGTACTCTACCCCCTCTTTTGGGCAAGTCTGATCGTGTCCAAATTGACATTTGAATCAGAACGGGAAGTAGAAAACACAGTGTGTAAGGCCAAGCGCTCAATGCCAGGTTGCCGAGTCATGCTGTAGCTCATTTCGGTCAGGTTAAGCCAGGGGCAACGCCAAGCAATGTTAGCAGCAGACCTGTTGCACATCCAGTGGCACCACCACCCCTCATTCGGGAAATCCATTAGCTGTTGGCAGAAAAAGTATACTCAGGCTGAGTATGAAGGGCAAGAGTCCACTACCTTCAGCTTGTCTATTAGCCATATCTGGGGAGGGATGAAAGAAAAGAGAAATGTATGTTGAGAGAAAAGTGAGAAAAGGGCTTTGAGAGAAAAATAGAGCATGAGTGATGAGAGATGTGAGATGTGAAAAACACATATTAGAAAGGGTGGGAAACATTACCTGAAGAAGTAGTGAACTCCCCACAAATTTGTTTGTCTCCTGCCGATGTAAGGCGTCTAAGCCCATCAAAGTCTCGGCTAACGCTAAGCCAATACAACTCTTGCCCTCTTTCAAACCTTGGGCCACTTCGATGAGTCGAATGCTAGACCCTCCGAAACTAGGGGTAAGGAGGAAATGAGCCCACATGCACAAGCAGAGGGTGTATTGCCAAAAACCCCGCCAAAGAAGATTACTTCAGTTGCCAACTTCAGAAAATCAATGAATTAGATTGGAAATATCTAGCTTTCCATTGTGAGCCAAGGATCGAGCCTCATGTAAAGTAAGTCCGCACATCCTCCCCAAAGCTTTGATATGTCCAAAACGAGGCTGAGGTATGATTTTCTCGTCGCGCCAAGATTCCATTAGCATTTGGAATTCTTCGATTGTCGGGCATATCTCTTGTCCCCCGAAGCTAAAAACGTATGTAATCGGGTTTCAACATCTAGCTGCGACGTGAAGGAACGGAAAACAAAGTGGAGAACGGCTCAGCGAGAATAGTGCATTTATGTCGAAACCCCAAAAGTTCACATTTTTCGAGCCATCCAAAGTTGCAATCCAATTCGAGAGTTTTTCGGCAAAGAATGGCTCCATTTGTGAAGAATTTGCAGCTGAAATGAAGAAGCTACGAGGTCCAACCTTTTGTAGAAGATAAGGCAGTAAGTGGAAGCCAGGTGTCAATATTTTGGAGGACCTGCACATTGATGGCTGGCGAGGCTCATTGATGGCCGACAAGAGGCATTAATGGCCGGCAGGCCACCCCTTATAGCCAGTACATGGCTGGCAATCACCATTTATGGCCGGCAGTCTCCTTCTCTAGCCTGCTATCCTTCTTTATGATGGAAAGTGCTGAAAGCATGTGTTTTGTTTTGTTCTTTGTGTGTTTTAGAGTCTTGTTTTGAATCTTTTCGGGCTTTAGCATGTTTGTTGAGGTCTATTTGTTTTGTTTTGCTTATCGAGTTGTACTTGTGTTGTTTTTGTTTATCGAGTTGTTGTTGTGTTGTCTATCGAGTTGTATATTGTTGTTATTTCAGTTGTTGGTCGGTTCATTACCCAATTAAGACTGTTGTGGCAATACAAGTGTTTAGTTTCCAGTATCAAGTTCAAACTCATTTTCATGCAATATGGTGCTCATGATGCAAAATACAACACTTTTTCAAAATAAAAACTGGTTTTCATTCCGATCATGGTTGTTTTTACAAAAAGTGTGGTACAAGTTTTTAAAACAAATAAAACCTGTCTGAAGCTGTACAATGTGCTAAAACTATAAACCAAAAGAAACTAAGCAAAAAATACAATAAATCAGTGCTGGTCGCCTCAGGCCCGAGAAGCCCTCTTCGTCCTCTTCCTCGGAGGAGAGGACTTTTGGGCACTGTCTCCGTCGGCGCCACTGTCTGAATCTGGACTAGAGTCTGAACCGGAGCCATCTCTGCTCTCCGCCTCCAAGCTCACCTCGGTATAGCCTTCGCTCTCAGAACCTAAGCCAGCGTCATTATCCCCACTCTTAGATGACTCTGAATGCTGACTCGCTGCCTCCTTAGAGTTGCTCGTCTCAGCATCATCATCACTCAGAATGGGCTTTGAAGGGCCGCTCCCGTCTCGGGTGCCTCTGGCTCTGCCTCGGCTGCGTGCCGAAGCCTGTCTCTCTCCCCTCCCTGCTGCTGAAGGAGGTACTGCTAGTGCAGGTGCTGCAGCTCCTGCTGGCGCCATCGGCATGGGTGGGATCTGAAAAGACAGTTGTCGCGTATCAGTTACAGTATGTGTATCAGATGCAAGCATAGTATGCAAAAGGAGTACATGCAAAAGTCATATATAGTGTGAATACAGTATGCAAGTGCAGTGTGTCAGATATGTGGTCTATCGATGCAATGTATCAGTGCAGTTTGGGAAGTTTTCAATGTTAGTGTCAGTGTGTCAGTGGAAAGTTGATGCCTGGAATATAAAACTGAAGAAACTACCTAAACACCGTAGAGGCTGAGCAGCGTATCTCTCCTCTGTATCATCTCCATCAGTGAGGCTATCAACTCCAAGGTGCCTCATGTATACTCGATCGATGCCTGTAAGTGCAGTTTGAATGATCAGTATTTGCAAATGGATATATCTTAAATGAAATATGGAGTGCAAGTGTTAAAGTGTGGTTCATACCGAAGTCGGGCCTCGAACCCCGACAAGCTTATGACCAACCACTGTAGGCTCAATTGGGACCTGATAGGCCTCCCCTGTGTGTCGCCAGCAAGTCAGTGTTGTGGGGAGCTCTGGCCAATCAGCCCTCTACCCCGCTCGGGAAGCCCCTCTACCAGGGGCCCTGCTCGCTGTAGACACCCCATTTTGACCGGCCCTAAGACTTGGGCATTTTAGTTTGACCACCCTCACCAAAAATATCAAATTGAAATTTCAAATTCCAAACCTCACCCATTTGATAATTTGTAGTGTTTTATAATTTTATATGTGTGTATTAAATTAGGTGTGTGCATATATTTTAAGTGCGTTTTATAATTGATTAAAACAAAAGAAAATAAAAAAATATAAAATAAAAAATAAAAAAAATAAAAAAATCAAATCATAAAACAAAAAAAAAAAAAAGAAAATAGAAAATAAAAAGAAAAAGAAAAAAAAATGTTAAACCTTAGTGGTGGAGTGAGTGTGTTAGGTGAAGAATAAACAAAAATTAAAAAAACAAAACAAAAAAAATATAAAATAAAAAAAAATGAAATGGGGCGGTGGCAGCATAATTTGCTTTGTTGAGTGGTGCTTTGTTGAGTGGAAATTGAATGGAAGTTGAGTGGGAAATGGAATAAAAGAGGGACCATAGAGCAACGCAGAGGGGGGGCTTGAGGGGAAGAAAGAAAGAGGTTTTTGAGAGAAGAAAAACAAAGAATGGGTTAGAAAAGAGAGTCACAGAGCAATACACGGGTTCAGGGGAGACGACTCACACACAGAGACGGGTTGAAGAGGTTTTGAGTATTGAAGGAGAGGAGGAAAGATACATGGGTTAGGGAGGAGAGACCACGTTTGGCATGAGGGGGAGGCACCTCGGGCTCTCTCTGCTAGAGCACACTGATACACCATCACCCACATGCACGGCACCACCCACTCACACCCAAACACACCATCTCACAGCTCTCTCTCTAACTCTCTCTCCCTCTCTCTCTTCATGCACACTGTAACACACACATGCATGCCCACACCCGGCAGCACAGGACACACCCAGCCACCCCACTGCACAACACACCACCCGTGGCTACCCTCACACCACCATGACCACCATCTTCATGCATCACACACCCCCTTCACAACACCCACCACCTACCACTTCACCATAACCACACACCATCACTCTTCTCTCTCGGCAATCACCTAGCAAAACACACACAGACCCACACAACTCACACACAGCACACGGTGAGAGGGGAGAGGGGAGGCACACCCACACTACACACACCACGGCATGCACACACTCACCCCCTCACAAACACAGCAGCCTCACTCACTCTCACACCCTCACAAACCCAGCAGCCACCTCACTCACTCTCTCTTCTCTCACTAACACAACACTCACCTCACCACACCCATGCACACCATGCACGATCCTCACACCACACACGGCAGCAGCCATGCACCATCCATGCACACCCGTGCATATCACACAGCCATGCAAGCTCAACCTAGCCACCTCTCTCTCTTCCTATCCTCTCCCCCACGGCTGCACTCCGTCCACTCTCTAAACCACCATTCCACTCACCACACCTTCACCATGCACACCACCACCTACGGGACACCACTGCCATCACACAACTCACCTCCACCGATCCACGGCCAACCTCACCACACCATTCACCACACACTCACCTCTCTCCCCCTCACGGGAGAGACCCAGTTCTCTCTCTCTAAAACACATGCAGCACACACGGTGGAGAGAGGCTGGACAGACCATGGGCAAACCCAGTTCCCTCTCTCTCTCACCTCTCTCTCTACCCCACGGGTTCTCTCCTTCTCTCTCTAACACACCCATGCACCACCCATCACTCTCTCACCTCTCGGCACACACATGCAACATGCTCCCTCTCACCTCACGGCACTCTCTCTCTATCACACCTACATGCACACACACCCACGGCTTGCTCCCTCTCTCCCTCCCTCTTCTCTCTCTAACCACACACCCATTGAATACACATGCACCACACCAAGACCCACGGGCTACCCCTCTCTCTCCTCTCTCACCCCCTCACACCACCATGACCACCACCTTCATCTTCACACACCCTCTCTATCTCTAAACCGTGGCCAAACCCACAGGACACACCCTCACGGCTGCACACTCTCTCTCTCTCTATCTCTCTCTAAACTGGTATGTTGAATTTTACATTTGGATGTTTGCTGGATGTTTAATGAATGGGCCGGTTATGACCAATGGATGGACAATATGACTTGTGGTAGCAAACACCCACGGGTCCATCATCAAGGCCCAATTGTGCTCCCTTGGGTATGGGAGTTTCTGAAGGTGTCCTCTCATCTGTTTCAATTGGTTATCCCTCAAAGGAAAGCCCAAGATGGAAATCTGGCCCTTATGAACCCAAACAAATTTCTCAAGGTGGAAAGTAGGCCTGGGGTGGGGTTTTCTCTACTCCCATTTCACGAGAAGGCTACGAAAAAGAATTGGGTACATGGACTGAGGTGTGCAAGTCTGTTGGATGGAAGATTTTATTTTATTTTATTTTATTTTATTTTGAGTGTTGTGAGATTTTATTTTATTTTATTTTTCTCTCTTCTCTCCCTCATTCGGATCTGTAATAATTTAAGGTGTTGTAATAATTCCCCCACCCCGCTTCTTTCTATCCCATTCTTTTATCGCTTTCCCTAACTGTGTGTATGTATATATCTGACATGTCATGCATATCCCTGCTTTACATCCATGATCCATGCATAAGATTTGGCTAAATTTGCATCTTTATGCTTCAAGTGATTATCCCATGATTTTGTGTGCTATCGGATGTTTTAAGATGATTCACATGCCATATTCTAGAAGCCAAATCTTTAGTGCATCTCATGAGTGAATTGCATTAGGATTCTGTATATAAGATCATGCATATTTTACTAACTTTGTTTTGTAGCTGTTCGAGGGACGTCGGTAAATCTGTGAGTTTTTATGCTTTAGCATCCCATTTGTGTGTGATTTTCTTATTATGTTTAGCATCCTACCATGTGGCTATTTGTTTAAGTGATAAACTGTTTGAATGCCTGTGGATGAAGGCTTGTTGTTTGAATTGGAATAATTCAATAAATGTACGTCTTTAAGCCCACTTTGTCAAGTGGCAAATTCAAACCCTTTTCGACAAACAAACATGAAATTGAATTATTCCAATTTGAGCAAACTAGTCTATACTTGTATGCTTCACATAGTAAATTGTAGGATTTATTCAATAATCAGAATATAAACATATAAAGAAAATAAAAGTCATATCATGGTTTAGTAGAGGCCGATCTTTTGATCGGGTGAGCGGGGGTGCTCATTATTGACCTTCCCCTCTCATACCTAAGGTTCCGAGCCAAGCATCCTTGGTTACGACGAACAGTGGCCTTTGGCACCGAGTCATGGGTTTCCTAATTTCCCAAAATATTAGGTGGCGACTCTGAGATCTGATGACGCAGTCCATATTTGACAAAATTGCAATAAAATGAATTTTCACTAAAAGTTGCCAAATCTGGACTCTCATCTACGTTTCACATTGCACTCGTGAAACTTGAGATCAAAGAGATCTCGGGAGTCCGAACTGTTTAATGCGCGCGGGTACCCTCCCGGGCATGTTACACTCGCCCGGGTCACTCTGCACCTCACTCTCGCGGCAGGAGCCCCCGCCTCCTCATCTCCACGAACACCCGTCAGGGGTGGCATCAAGTGTGTCAGGACGAAGTCTGCATAGTCGTCATCTGCTCGAAAGAAGTCAACCTCTGGGCCCACCATGAACTGGATGACCTCCTCGACAGATAGGCTCTCTGTAGACCGCATGGACTCTGGTGGACCATCGGAACGACTGGGTCTGGCACACCCATAATTTGGCACAGGAAGCGCTAATCCAAGAACCAAGCCCAGCAGACCGGACCCTCAAGCAGAATGTGGTAGCAGGAGACGGCCCAGGCGCTGGCAAACTGGTCCCGCACCCCCCTAGCATCAAGGCCCATGGCTGCCACGTGATCTGCAAGCAGAAGTTATACAGATCATTAGTTGTTATTAGTTGTTAAATGTATAAAGTGAGCAGTTTCAAAGCAAAATGACTGTGTTTTGGATTACCTCATGGGCGCCTACTGTGTCGAAGTACTGGCGGAAGAAAGTGAAAGGCTCGCGAGTCCTGCGGCGAAGCTGGCCATCATATATCTGCGAGTAGGGCACCATCAACGAAAGCTCCACTATAGGCTCCGGGCCGAGAGTCGGGAAGTATGCGTATACCCACAACTGCAGGGAAAATGAAGTGGTATGTGATCAATACAGTATCGAGTAGATTCAGAAAGTGCAAAATAGAAAGCACGGTGTATGAACAGTGTTTGAGCAGATACAGAAATGCGAAGTAGAAAGCATGTATTGAAATGGATGTAAAGCAAGAATTGTAAAGTAAATGAAAAGTGCAAAGAGGGAACTGAGATGTGTACCTCCCAGGCTTGCTAGTAGCCTCCAATCAGGTCTCCCCGTAGACTAGAGGTAGAGCTCATGTATCCATACAGTGTGGTGAGGCCAGCTCCACCCCAGTCGTAGAAACGGACCCGAGGAAGGATCACCAGGGCACTCGGCAAATATAGGCCAACGGTATTCCACCTGTTCGAAAACAAGGTGGTACCGAAGACAAACATCAGGAAGCCCCTGGCGTACTACTTGGTCTCCTCTACCGTCTCGGGCTCGGTCCCTCTGAATCGCTCTGCTAACCAAGTATATCTCACCATCCCCGCTCGGTATATGGGTGGGTATGCTCCTAACAGCTCGAACCAGGCTGTCTCCCACTCCTCCATATCAGTATCAATAGGGATCGGATCGCCCCCTACGTCTAAGTCGGTGATCATGGCAAAGTCGTAAGGAGTTATCGTCATCTCCCCTGCAGTGGAAAAGTGGAAAGAGTTGGTGGTATCCCACCACCTCTCCACCAGCGCTCCTAAGAGGGGACGACTTACGACGACCCGAGTCAAGCTAGAGCGAAAAAGGCCGAAGCCTGCCCCGTCGATGATGTCTCGAACTCCAGCTGGGAGCTCGTCATACCAATCTCTAACAGTCATCGCACTATAGCCTCTGAAGGCGCGAGACTCGCCCTGTGGCAAATGAAGGCAATGCATCAGATGAAGATAGTGCATGAAATGCATCAGATGAAAGTAGTGTATGGTCAGATAAAGGCAGTGTATGGGTGGATCCGAATACAAGGCAATGCAGGAATTACAAGTAACAAAAGGCAAAAGTACATGAAGCAGAAATACATGAAAACAAAGTTCTTACCCCGATGGCAATGGCCGATAAGTGAGACTCTGGCTCCCTCAACAAAAGGTCCTCCAGCGCATCGCGGGCAAACTCGGTGAAGCGTCTAAACACTCGGGAAGTGGGCAGTATGTGTTTCTGTGGGTGATACCTCGCTGCATCGAAAGGTCGTATTCTTAGTAGTAGCGGCTCTAGCTCGACCTCAGGCTCGAACTCCGCCTCTAAGTCAGCCTCAAGATTAGCTATCGGCTCCTCTACCTCCGACGTCTGTGGAACTACTGAACGAACCTCTAGAGGAGCCCCTTCATGCGGAACCTCATTGGCCATCTAAAAATAGGTGCAAGATGGGTGAAAAGTGAAGAAAAATGAAGAAAAACAGTAAACTTGAAAAAAGTCAAACCTTAGGAGAGAGAACATGGAGGAAAAAGTCAAAGCCGAGAAAAGTGCGCAAAACTCGAGAGAAACTCGAGGGGAATGAGCCTAGAATAGTGAAAGTGAGGAAAGAGGCACCGAAATCAAGTTTCAATCGGTTTAAAGTGAAGAGAACAAAGGGGATTTAGCGAATCAACTTCGTGTAGGGCGTTGGAAAACGCGTAGAAAGTACAAATCTAGAGAGAAGAAAGGTCTATAGAGAAAGGGAGATGATTTTCGAGCAAGGGGAAGTGAGGAAATGAGCCCTAGTGGCTCATACTTAAAGGCTCGAGCCGAAAGCCCATTTTGCCCTCGATCTGCCATCGATGGCCGACAAGGTCTACTGATGGTCGGCATCTGGCCGGCGGCCTTCCCTCATGGTCAGCAGGTGGCCGGCAGCTTTCCTGGGGTTCTTGATGTTGTTTTGTGTCCTTGGTTTCCAAGAAGTGAAGAAATTGTTCATTGTTTGGTTTAGAATGTCTCTGCGGAAGCTTAAAACTATGTTTTTGGTGCGCGATGTTCATCACTTGTCAACGTGAATGAGGTGTATCCTTTAAATACATTGTAATTCTTCCAAAAGGTGAATCAGAAGTTGCCTTTGAGTTTGTTTTCCTCAAATCATGCTTTGATAGCTTGCATAGAACATGCATTTCTTATTCGTTGTTGCATGGAACATGCACTTCACTTTGTGGCATAGAATATGCATTTCACATATGTTGTTGAAAGATGTGCATGCTACGGGAATTGCATGCTCATCTTGCACTCGCTTTTGAATCATGCATGGAACGTGCATCCGCTTTTACGCATAGAATATGCTTCCGTTACTAATCATGCATAGAATATGCTTATGCTTTTGTTTCTTGCATAGAACATGCCATTAACATTGTATCTTGATTGTTTGTCTTGCATGGAACATGCATTCGTACTGTATCGCATTTGTTAAGTCTCTCTCCTACACGTGCACGATATTGTATGTACGATTCATTCAGAGGAGTTTTAGTCGAAATCACTTATGCCCTTCGGATCGTATCTTTCCACCTTTCCTCCTATCGCGTGAGACACATTAAGATTGTTTCCCTTCGATTAAAAACACTCGGGTACACCCGGTGTTCACACCACCCTTCGGTTAAAAACACTCGGGTACACCCGGTGTTCACACCACCCTTCGGTTAAAAACATTCGGGTACGCCCGATGTTCACACCACCCTTTGGTTAAAAACATTCGGGTACGCCCGGTGTTCACACCACTCTTCGGTTAAAAACATTCGGGTACGCCCGGTGTTCACACCATTCCTCCTCCTCTCGTGTGCAACGTGTTAGGATTTTCGATCGGTTAAAAACATTCAGGTGCGCCTGGTGTTCACACTGTCCTCTTCCTCCTTTCGTGTGAAACACATTAGAATCTTGGTTGGGACCTCGGGTGTACCCGACGGTTACGTCGCCTTTCACCTTTTATGCGTGACGCGTAATTAAGCTTGCATAATTTTCTTACATCCATTATGCATGAAATGTAGTTTAGGCTTGTGTTTTTCACGTGCGGCGCGTGGTTTTCTTTTCATGTTCAGAATTGCTGTGCTTTGTTTCAGTTTGTTTAACTGTGGCATTTCTTTGTATAGCATTTGTATTTAAATGTTTCATTGCACAGCTTCATTGCATGATCATAAGTTATGTTCTTGCATCATGCATATCATTTGCATTTTGCCCTAGAACTATGTTGGTTTGATTCCTTGCAAAGGGATACGTAGGCAGCCTGTGGGCGCAACCATTTTGTTTTCTGTCTTGATTGTTTGTCCAAGTCTTACGGCCTTGTCAAAATGGGTCATCTCTGGGCTTTGACATTCACTCACGTCATTTCATGACTCTGAGTTCTATCAAAGAGGGGCAACTGTAGACACCCAATTTTTTACGGCCCTTCAAGACTTGGATGTTCTTGCAGGTACATCCGATGACGAGTCTGATTGCTCGCCAAGCGCTCGAAGTCCTTAACAGAACACCACAGGTTTGAGCCTTCCAAACCCTGCATCCATTTTGTCTCCTTTTTGGACCATGTCCTGGTCTTTCTCCCCTACAGTTTTTGGTGGCCTGCCAGCCATCTATGAAGGCTGCCGGCCAGAGCTTCTAGTCTGCCGGCCATTGATGTGCCTTGTCGGCCATCAATGATGCCTTGTCGGCCATCACTGATGGCCGGCCGACCACCAATGTTTTCTGCAGATATTTTGTGCCAGCTAGTTGCACAAATCCTTGCATCTGTCCACACATGGAGGGCTGGATCTCCTTGTATAGAATTCATATTTTATATATATAGGGAGGCCCTCTTTCATGTTTTAAGGTTAGAAGATTTAAGACTCAAAATTCTCTCTCTCTAGATTTCTCCCTCTCTCTTGCATTTCTCTACACCTTTGTCTACTTACACTACACTTTTGCATATCAACTCTTAACCAAAAGTGATCACCTTTGAGCTGAGGTTTTTTGAGGCCCTCTTATAGCTCTACAAGTTATTTTTGGCTTGATTGGTTGCCTAGAATCACTTTTCTCTTCAAGAGGTACAATAATTGCTTTGTTAGCTTACTTTGTGTTCTTGTTTTCCTTTCTTTTCCTACTATTTTTGAGCCATTCTTGAGCCATAAAACCTCTGTCAAAATGGGCTGAAATTTGTGGTTTGAAGCCATTTTAAGGTAGAGGGTGGTTCACCCTTCTTTGTACCTTATTTGTGAGGCTTCTCCACTAGTGTTTCCCATTTTTTTAAACCATCCTTTTTTAGGCCTTTAACCATTGAATTTCAGAGTATTTTCAGTGGCAAAAAACTTGTTTTGAAGTCCAAAATTGGAGGGGTTAGCCTCCCCTCCTTATGTCTTGTTTGCTAGCCTAGTTAACTCCATATGTTAGCATGTTGTTCTAGCTTAACTTAGCTCAAGTCCAGCATGCTTTAGCCTCTGACATAGCCTGTTTTAGCTCTATTTTGGGCTGGTTAGTTCATTTGAGTCTGGTTTTGCATGGTTGTAGTGTAATAGTCTTCACAAGTTGGTATTTTAGGGCCATAAACACCTCTTGTTTGAGTTAATAGCATCTTTTGGTGCTGTTTTTCACTCCATTTCAGCACTATGAACTCTGCAACCTCCTCTTTGCTTCACTCTTTCATTTGCTTTTGAGGGTTGTTTCAAGCTTGGGATCCTTTAAGCTTGAGATTGAGGTCATGTTTGATGGTTTAATCCTCTTTAAGGGTTCATTATCAATGGCATGATCTCTCTCTTATCTTACATTATCCCTTGGTTGACACTTTTTTCATCTTAGAGGACACTCACCAATGGACAAATTGATTAAAGGATGATTTGGTAACTAAAATGTGTAAACAAAATTGGCAAGTAAAAGTGGCAAGATAAGCATTTCTTTATGTTACATGGCATGTGTTCAAATCAGACGTTAATTTGAACACAAGGAAAATAGGACATTTTATACTCAGAAGTGATGAGATGTACCACTTTCCTAGGTCTTCGTTACCCTTGATCATGCATGATAGGGTGATGGTTCTTGAGTGTCTTGTTTTGCATTCATTGAGCTTGCACACCTTGAAGCACAAGCCATCATACAATGAAATTTCTTAGATTGGCGGTTTGTGGTTTAAGTTCACAATTCCTTGGATTTGTCCATGAAAAGGAGGGGTGAATTGTGCATACAATCCTTGGAAAAACCTTCTTTTTGCTCTGTTTGTACTCTGTTGTAGCATGGTGATCCAATGCATCAGTGGCTGGCAGGCCACCATCCATGCCCGGTAGTGCACTACTGATGGCCGACAGGCCACCTTCTTGGCCAACAAAGGGCCGACAGCATTCATCCATGGCCGGCAGGCCACTGATGTAAGCTTCGGTAGATTTTGGTAAGGTGGAGCAGAAAGGTTCTGGAAATGTTCAACTCTACAAACAGAGGCTTTCGAGGGCAAAATGGAGGTCTTTTCAGGCGAAAACCGAGCATGTACATCCTCCACTTCCCGAGGCGGAGTAGTGGCAGCGTAGTTTTATTGCTTAGTTTACTTACATTTGTGTTGTAAATTAGTTAGTTAGTTTACTAGTTAATTCATTCAAGTATTGTAATAATTAGTTAATTAGTTTAGCTATTTATTTCATTTTGGTTTGTAATAATTAGTCTAATTAGCTTGATTAGCTTAGCCCTAATTAGTTGCTAGTTAGTTTTGCTTTATACATTCGGACTCTCCTTCGTGAGAGCAAAATATAATAATGTGTATGTCTTCCAACCCCACGTCTTTCTTCATTTTATTTAATCGTTTTTGATGGTTAGATTAGGGACATGTTTCAATTAGCATACCTTATGCTTGCATACATTCATCTTGTCTTGCATGCACCGAGGCTCGGCGCGTTATTCAAACTGCATTGCCATCTCAATATCTTATTTGAATACGTGTTTAACCACATGTTATCAAATCGATCCATATGCCATATTAGTAGCTGACCCTATTAATTGCATTCTTTGCATGTGTTGCATTAGACAACTTGTATAGTTAGGAATCATGCATATTTTTCTAACTCATATCTTCTTAGCTTGGAGTACTAGGTGAGTTTTTATGCTTTAGCATACTCGCATGAATTGTGAATGTTGCCATGATTAGCATGTTTTCCATGAGGCTAAATGCTTACTTGTTTAACTGCATGAATGCCTGTGGATGAAGGCTTATTGTTTGAATTGGAACGATTCAACGAATGTATGTTTTAAGCCCAGTTTGTTGAGTGGCAAATCCATTTTAAGCCCACTTGAGGTGGCAAATTCAAACCATTTTCACAAACAAACATGAATTAAATTGTTTCAAATTGAGCAAACTAGTCTATACTTACTTGTGAGCATCACATAGTAATGCTAGTTTAATAACCGGAAGAAGAGCACATAATGTTTATAAAAAAATCATATCATAATTAGTAGAGACCGATCTTTGATCGGGCGAGCGGGGGTGCTCAATTCATGACCTTTCCCTCTCGTACCTAAGTTCCCGAGCTAAGACAACTTTGGTGATGACGGACACATGGCCTTTGACACGAGTCATGGGTTTCCTAAATTCTCCCAAAATAAAATATTAGGTGGCGACTCTGTATCTGGTAAAGTAGTCTAATTTTGGCATTTTTTATTCAAAATCAGTTTTCCAAAACGATTTGCCGGATTTGAACTCTTTGGTGTTTATCAGTTTCACATTGCACTTGTGAGATTAGATTCAGAACCACGGGAGTCTGAACTGCAGGGCTTCTTTTTGAGCTTCTAAAAGGGGGCACGAAAAAGCCGAGCTACAACATTGCTTCTGCAAATCAACGCTGGCTTTTTCCATTTCTAGCTAGTAATAGCCTCACCTCTGTATGTGTCGGTACAAGCTGATATCTCTATTTCCACATGCCTTTGCATGGATCTTCTTAAGTCTGTAACTTGCCTCTTACCTACCGACACATCTTTCTAGTAAGTTGTTCAGCCCTCGAAAATAAAACTCTCCTTTGAAGAGTAGGAAAGGTGCTAGTTCTGCTGGGCTTTTTCCTCCTTTGCATGTTCTCAACTACTGTATTATGTCTTCTTTCCACCTTTCAGCATTTCACTCTGTATATCCCTCCGACTGCAGGTGTTGTTCTTTTCTTGATAACAATGGTTATTCTATCCTTAGGAATATCCACATTTGCCCCCAATATCGGCAAAATGGTTCTCATTTGAGGGTTGTGTTGAATTTGAACATCATCAAATTGAGTCAGCAACTTTTGGACTATGCTTTGGTACGGTGCTAAGAACAGCTCTTTCAAAGCAAGGTCACCGAATGCTTGTTGGATGACTAATTTGGAGTTTTTTCCTAAAATCTTCAGTTTTCAGAGGCCTTGCTTCTACACGGTAGTTAGCCCTAATATTAGCGCCTCATACTCAACCTTGTTATTTGAACATTCAAAATCAAGTTTGTAGGACAAGTGTATCTCCTTCCCACCTTGGTTGGTTAGCGTGATTCCCGTACCACCTTTGCCAGCCCCAAATGCTCCGTCAAACTTTAAGTCCTAGTAAGCTTCAATTTCTGTTGCTGAGGCATAAACCTCGCTAGGTAAAACTACCTCAACGGGTTCATGTTCGCCAGATGGGAACTGTGCTAGTAGGTTTGCAAGTGCCTGGCTCTTGATGGCTTTTAAGGTGATGCACACAATGTCATATTCTGCTAATGCGAACAGCCATCTTGCCATTCTCCCTGTCACTGCTACCTTGCTCAACAAGTACTAGAGGGGAGTCACAACCTGGATCGGGTGTGCCAAAAAATAGTGTCATAGCCTTTGTGCTGTGAAAATCAAAGCCAATCAATGTCTTTCAATTGGAGTGTAGCTTAATTCTACGCCGTTTATTATTCTATTGATGTAGTAGATTGTCTTTTCAGTGCCATCAATATCCTGGACAAGTAGGGCACTGATGGACCTGGGTGTGGAAGTGGGATACAATAGAAGAGGCTTCCCAGGTTATGGCGCGATCATGGTATGTGGAGAAGCATGTGCTTTCTTTATTGCCTCAAAAGCTTGACTGTGTTCTGGTAACCACTTGAACTTATGATTTCCTTTTAGAAACACTTTGAAGGGAGAAGTGATTTTGGCAAGAGTCGGGATGAACCACCTTAAATAAGACACTTTGCCTAGGAATTTCTTCAGGGCCTTTTAGAAGTAAAGCAGGGCCATTTCCATGATTGACCTTATTTTATCTCTATCTACCTCCCCCGCTATTGAACCAAGAAGTCGAGGAATTTTCCCGCAAAAACTCTGAATGCACACTTGAGAGGATTCATCTTTAGAAAGAACTTTTGGCAGCGTTGAAAGATTTTTTTCTAAGTCAATGAGGTGTCTATTGGCCTTGCTAGACTTCACCACTAAGTCATCTACCTAAACCTCCACTTCACAATGCAACATGTCATGAAGCACTACAGTCATTGCTCACTGGTAGGTTGCCCCTGCATTCTTCAAACCGAAGAACATCATTGTATAGAAAAAATTTCCAAGGGGTGTCCTAAAAGCTGTCTTCTTAGCATCTTCTTTGGCCATCTTGATTTGATTGTGACTGTTGAACACATCCATAAAAGAAAACATTTGGTGTCCCGCCGTAGAGTCAACAAGGGTTTCTACATGAGGCAAAGGAAACTCATCCTTTGGGCATGCTCTATTCAAGCCGTAAAAATCGACGCAGATTCTTATCTGGCCATTCTTTTTCTTTACAGGCACGATGTTCGCTAGCCATGTCTAGTACTATACGGCTCAATGAACTTGGCTTTCTGCAATTTCTCTACTTCCTTGATTTTTGCTTCAAGATTAGGGTGATACTTCCTAGCATGCAGCTTTATTAGCTCAGAGTTAGGAAATGTGCTGAGGTGATGGGTGACAAGGGATGGGTCAAATCCTGGCATCTCATCATACGTCCAAGCGAAGACATCACTATAACATTTTAAGAGATCTATCAGTCTTGCTTTAGCCGCAAGAACCATCAGGCCACTGATGAACACAAGTCTATTCTAGTGAGTCACTGAGGTTGACCTTACTAAGTATTTCATGTTATTAGGCCCATCTTGCATGTATTAGGCACCTTAACCATCCCTTCATCTGCAGCGTCCTCACACTTACTAGCCTCGGGGCCATCCTCCGTCAGAAATAATAGACTATCTTGCCGCTCTCGCTGACTTTAACGATTTTAGCCGAAGGGCTAGACGACTTGCTGCTCCTTTTGTGTTTGCTACCTGTGGGTTCCGCCTCCTTGTCTCGAATGCCCTTCCACCTCGAAAACTTTATCCCAACAACTTTACCAGTCTTAGGGGCTTCTTTAGTCGATAATTCAGTGAAAAATACTGTATCAAAGTAATGTGCCTCATCTACTCCAAACATCTTTTCTAAGGCATTTATAGCCACAGTTTTCTTATCGAGCCTTGTTTTTACACATTGATGGTAACTTAATAGAACAGCCTCACATCGATGCATCCAGGCCTTGCCCAGTATCATATGGTAGTTTTTCTCCACCTCAGTTACATGGAACTTTGTTGCGATGCAGATTTGTCCTATTGCCAAATCTACCACGACGTGCCCTTTAGTAACTTTCTTCTTCCCACCAAAACCTATAACAGTGATAGGTTGACACACTATCTGAGGTTCTGGAATTCCTGCCTTTATGAAGGTGTCGGTGGCCATAATGTTTGTAATGACCCAAAATTTCTTTTTTTTTAAATAGTCAGTGCATAATTTAATTGAGCAAATTTTCAGATTTGACTGCTATGTAAATTCTGTGCGAAAACAATTCGGTTTTGTATTTTTTTAAAATAGTTCCTGATCTCAAAAAATTATGATATTTTTATATGTTGTTCCCATATGAGTCTATCATGTTGGATAAAAATTTCAGAATTTAATGATGAGTATTTATTTTATGAAAATTTACGGACTGATTGGTGTTCAGTTTAATTTATAGCAGTTATTAAATTTTGAATGTTTAGACCATGACTTGAGATAAAGTCTGTTGGGTCTATTTTGGTATATAATTGGGCCATATTTGGCTTATGGGTGGAAATTTAATTCAAGACCCATGACTTAGATTCAATTTAATTTGAGTTTGTTATCACTCATATTTAATTGTTTGGTTATTTTAATTATGTGATTGGTAGTAACCACATCGGGAGTTGTTATTATTTATTATATAAGATTATAATATATATTTAAAGTTAAATTTATGGTGTGTACCATACGGTGAAAAATTATATATTTTTGTAGTGAATAAAAATGGGTCTATATTTCGTAGTGAGCAAAAAAATATATTTTGTGATGTACAAAAATGTTATATTTTTGTGATGAGAAAAATTATATCATTTTATAATCTATGTTATCAAATTTTAAGATATTTTACAGTATTTTTTATATTGAATTTTGTGATGTTACACCCGTGGGGAAGCGAACCCACGTGGGGTTGTCCCCCACACCCCTCCCCTTTTCCTTTTCCCATCAGACTTCTCCCTTTCTTCTTCATTTTGCTTTTCCCTCATTTTGGTGAGTAGAGGGCCTACCTCATTGCTTCACCTCTCTCCCTCCATGGATATTCAAGCTTTGAGCTTAGAGTGAGAGTCTTTAGAGCGGGAGTTTGCAAAAGTTTTGTAAATGAAAGTCGAAGATCTCGTCGTACTCTTCGCAATGGTGATCTCGGATTCTTGATTCGGCAAGGTTTTCCTTTTGGATTTGCTTCTCTTCATTATTTGAGGTAGGGACTTTTTCCATATTATTACTTTAAAGCTATGTTAGGGATATTTTGAGAAAATATATCATTATAGAAGGTATTGCATATATATATTTCTCAGATTTTGGTTTGGTTAATTTTTGGAAGCAAAATTATATTGAAATGTTAAGGACGTTGGTATTTTGAGATTGATTTGGGAAAATCATCTTGTGTTGATAATTTTGTTTAAAAAAAAAAAGATTAACAGTTGTATGGGTTGTATCTACATCATTTCATGATTTGATAATTTATTTTGAAAAAAAAATAATAATGTTGAAATAGCATCTCATATTTGATTTGGAATTTATTTTTTTGAGAAAAATAAATTGATGTTGATGAATATCGTGTAAGTTGTTAAGTTGGAATTATAGAGTTATTTTGGAATTAAAAACCCTAAAAGTGTTGTATTCATGATATTCTATTAATGGTGATATATTGGTGATTAAATTTTGTTCATTTTTGTGAAAGTGAAAAATATGAAATGTGGACTTTTGAACTCCCAACTTTGAAAAGATTACTCTTGGGCAAGTTTTGATGTAAATATCATGTTGGTTAGTTAATTTGGAAAAAAAGTTGTGAAATTGTTATTGGTAGAGAATTTGGAAGAAAAAAAAAATTAACTTTTAAATAGCTTGGCATGAAATATGATTATGTTTAAAAGATGAGACATGTTAAGTTAGGTTTGATATAATTTATTTTGAAAAATTATTAATATAATAAACTTACTAATTTAGTGGATTAAATTAGTTTGCTTAAATTTTATATCCTTTATGATTAAAAGTGTGTTATTGAGATTATGCCATGACTTTTAATATAGTAGGATGTAAATGGTAATATTCAATAAGTATGAGATTTGGTGAAAATCATATTGGTTATCTTGGTTGAGGTGGAACAAAATTGATTGAAAGTTTTGTGTGAGTCAAAACAATTGAGAAATTAATTATTAGTTTTACTAGTTAGAGTATGCTAATATGTTATTTTTGTACCTCAAATTCATAAATAAGATACTTGATTTGTAAATTGAGGGTTTGGTTAAATTGGGAGTTGATTACCTATAATCTTGCTATTAAATGTATTTTCTATATATAAAATTGTTTGTGTGGGTATTTGAAAGTGAGAAAGCCCCAATTTGTAAAAGATCCTAAATGTTAATGTTTTGGGAGTTGTTGGATCATTTGGAAAAGATTATGTTTGGTTTTAAAATTGTTGAGTTTGATGGAAAACTATGTAAGTTTTGAAAGTTTGGCTTTAAAAAGTGGAATATGGATTGTTTCCGAGTATTGGGAATTGTTGAAGATTAGGATAATTAGTTTCTGTTTCTAATAAATTCAAATTAAGATTTGAATAAGTTTGTTAGGAGAGTTAGTCTATTAGTTGTTCCTATTTTTTTGT
>JAPPVO010000002.1:121283283-121303283 GCA_030407325.1 Camellia japonica | reverse complement strand
TATGGTTGTATGTTGGATTGTATATCCATGTTGTTATTTTTTAATTAACGCATTAGAGATAACTGTTTTGGCTATCGGTAGAGGATGGTATTGATTATTGTAGAAATTGCATGAGGATTAGGTGAATTGAAACTAATTTCTTATCGGTTGTCATCGAATATGATTGTGTTTTAATACATTATATATGTATAATGTTTAGGAGGAGAAAGGGGATGTAATCCATATTTGGGAGGAGAAAGGGGATGGACTCCAGTAAATTAAGTTGGCCTGTGTGTCCAGCGTAAAAGTCCCGAAAACCGCGAGTATATATGGGTGCCGATTCCCACGGACGGCATTTTCGTAAAATGACAAATAGATGTGTTTGTATGATAGCTATATTGGTTAGAGACCCACTGAGTTGTATCCTCAATTTGGCTGATTGAATGAAATGGACATGATTAATGCATTGAGATAAAATGAATTGTGATATAAATTGAGCATGGCATCGCATTCGTTTTGAAAAGAATATCTTGTTGATATTGAAGTATATTAATTTATTTAAGTTAACAATTATAGTTAATTAATTAAATTTGGATTTAAGGAATTAGGTAATAAAGTTATAAGGTTATGGCATGGTATGACTTTATATATATATGTTTGGTATCACTATATGGCTGGACCCACATGTGTTTTAATGTTATAATATGAGATTGTTTGGTGAGCTAGTAGTTTGCTCACCCCCTACCTGTACATGTGTACAGGGAATGTTTTTGGACTTGAGAATCAAACAACACGTTTTACCTTGACATGGTTATAAGTGGTGATAAGCCGTAGTGCTTTTTAGTTGTTTCTTTGGCTGAGTTCTATGCTTTGTAAAGGGCAACGCCCTCTTATTTATTGTAAGCCTCAGGACATTTCTTTTATTTGTATGTAAATGACACTATTGTATAACGAGAGGGAACATGTGTGTTTATTTATTCATTATTTCATCAAATGATGAATTATCATTTGCAAATGGACTTAATTAATAAATATTGGTAATGTTATCCGAGTAATAAAATACAGGGCGTCCCAACTTGATTGATGCACCTCCATCAAGGAATGTGCACTTAAACTCTACATCGTTCACATAAGTTTTGATGAACAAAGGGTGATTATGTGGGTATGGATACGCACAGTTGGCCTCTGAGAATGGGATGGAGCTATGGTCTTCTTGAACCCGTCAAGGTGTGCACTCTTTGGCCACAATGCTCTCGGTGTGGTATACTTCAGAGATATTGATGAGAGCTTTAGTTGCTTACAACGTAGAAACTTGGCTCAATCCTAGTGGTCAAACAAGTTATGGAATTAAATAGAGTTTTGTAAGGAGTGGGCATGAGTATCCTCTGTGGCCATTACCGCTACAACTTCTGCCTCAGGAAGTTGCCCCGCCGCTATCTCGTCCAGCTCGTCGTAATAAGACACCATGTGCACTTGATCGCACATAGGCCCAAGGTATCCAATCATGCTTACATTATTCTCTTTTATGCTTATGATCAGGATAGGGGTCCTATCTCACGTACGATTGCTTGCATTCTTAAATTTCAACTCGTTCACCGCGACTTTCCTTTTAAAGATATTTTTCAAAGTCCAACAGTCTCTCATCTGGTGTTTGATGGCCCGATGGTTAACACAGTAGTCTGGGCTCTCCATCTCCTTTTTGCTTGGTAGGGTATCAACTGGCGATAAAACAAGTTCTCCATCAGTTACCCATTCCTTGACCTAAGCTTTAACGTTCTCAATACTACAAGGGTAAGAAATTTTGTCTTCATAACTCTTTGTTTTTTGGGACATAGATGTCTCTCCTCGCGAGTGGCTCCCTCCTAGTGAGGTTACCGTCGTAACTTTGCTATTGCGGGAGTACCGATGATCTTCACGAGGCCTGGGTAGTGAGCCAGTGCCACTAAGCTTTCTAGCCAGCCTGGGTAGTGAGCCAATGCCACTAAGCTTTCTAGCCGCCTCAATTAGAGCTAAGAAGGTAGGTAGTCCATGGTTTACTAGAAACAAATTATAGTATCGTAAGGCTCTTTCCACACGAGCAAGGATCCTCGGCCGCCCTAGCTGGCAGCCATCCCAGCAGCCCCCCCCAAAACGACGTCGTTTTGGGGGGTTTTTTGTTTTTTTGTTTTTTTTTTCTTTTCTTCGTTCGTTCGTTCGTTCGTTCTCTCTCCTCTTCAAACAGGAACCAGAGGGGAGGGGAGGGAGTGAGGAAGGAGAGGAAGAGGGAGGAAGGAGGAGGAGAAGGAGGAAGGGAAGGGCCGGACTGGAGGGGGCCATAACCACCAGGGAGGAGGAGGCGGGCCGGACGGCGAGCTCGCGACGAGCTGCGACCACGGGCTGGAGCTGCGACGGCGAGCTCGCGACGAGGTGCGACGGCAAGCTGCGACGAGGTGCGACGGCGAGGCGACGGCGAGCTCCCCCCTCCCCCCCCCCCCCCTCTGGTTCCTGTTCGTCGGCCGACGAGAAGAGAGAGAACGAACGGTCGAAGAAGAAGAAAAGAAAAGAAAAAAAAAAACAAAAAACAAAAAACCCCCCAAAACGACGTCGTTTTGGGGGGCTGCTGGGATGGCTGCCGAGTAGGGCGGCCGTGGATCCGAATTCCTTTCCACACAGATCCTGACTAAGTGGACCTTGTCCCCTAGCTCGTGGCAATCGATTGCCTTGTCCTAGAATCGTTTGACATAATCCAAGATGTCTTTACCCTCTTTCTCAGTATCTCAGCAAAGTGTAAGTGTGGTAACCTTCTCTTGGACTAGCTCGTGGCAATCGATTGCCTTGTCCTGGAATCATTTGACATAATCCAAGATGTCTTCACTCTCTTTCTCAGTATCTCAACAAAGTGCGAGTGTGGTAACCTTCTCTTGGACTTGGAAGAACTTGGTGTGGAACTTGTTCATTATCTTTTCTCACTACAACAAAAAAAGATTTTTACAACACCAAATGCACGTCGTGAAAACGATTCTACAATGCGCAAGGTAAAGCAGTGTTATGACCAGTCATGAAAAGTCATTCACTTCAACGACATGTCGTAGTACGTCATTAAAAACCTTCTAACAGCAGATCTTGTACGTCGCATTTGATTTTTTTACAACTACTTTTGAACACCGTTAATTCAGGGAACAAACCACAACGTTCATTGCTAGTCGTTAAATATTTAATAAAACGACCTATTTTGCCTGCAGTAGATGACCCAAGTTTTACAACAATTTTGGTATGTCGTAGAATATGTATATATATATTTTTTAATTCAACAGTTTCTATTTCACCTGTTCTCTACAATCTAAGAAAACATTACAAGCAAACTTCACAAATATACACAAATATCCAAAAAAACATTATTTCAAAAAAAAAAATACCCATAAGTTCTAAATATCTAAAAACTATCTATACATTCCAAATCATCTAAAACTTATGTTTGTAAACATCAAAAACTATCTTCAAGTTCAAAATTATCCACAAAAAAAAAACTATCATTAAGTTCTAAACCATACAAAATTTACACAAATATCTTCTTGTGAGTGCACCATCATGGGCTGATTTAATTGCATCAACACTTGGCTTGTGCCCTTCATATCTTTGTATTAGGAAATTCCTAGCAGCTTGGATTGTGTGTGCACCATCATGGAAGTGAACTTCTCTCTCTGATTTTACAAGTAAAACAAGACTCAAGAATTGTAGCCAAGATTGCTATCATACAAATACAACTAAATTAGTGAAAAACATGGAAAATCATAAGGGCCTATAAATTAACAGAGCTAATTCAAGGGATTACCTTCTGTTGGGTCTGTAATCTAGCCATCTGCTCCATTAAGCATACAAGAGCAACAGAGTCACACAAAAAGGACAGCTCCAAACAACCAAGTACTTGAACAAAACATCTCAACAACCCAGAGTTGGTTAGAATTCTCCAACAAACCTTACATGAGCAATAGAAACAACCAAACACAAATTCAAACCACAGTTCTACACAGACTAAAAAAAACCCATATCAAGGACTAAATTCTTAATCATTTTAAACAATAAGCATATCTAGAAATATATGTATATACATATATATCCCACGCTGAATACTGCAAAAGTTTTGTATCAAACAAATGTTTAGACTTGAACAAAGGGCTAAACATGTTATTTGGGAACCAACGGGAATGTCATTTGTTCATTAGAATTGTCCAAAAATTTTAAATGAGTGGAACTATTCTATGGAGTGTAGGGGAGGTCATTGGAATTTGGTGCAGCTGTACAAGAAAATAATAGACACCTTTTTGGTAGCCTTGAAAGTGGCTTGTGCATGTAGGCAACTTCAATCGCAGTCTATAATTAACTTTGAAATTAATTAAAAACTGATTTGTGCAGCATAATATGGCCACAAACAAAAGGTTAGTTTCATGAAGCACTAAATATATATTAATTTCTGTGTGCTATTTTGTTTGCTAATTTCAATAGATATCATTGTTGAACATAAAGTTAGATACAAATGCATGAACCTTTCCATTGTACCCAAACAAAAAAAGTGAAATGATCTCCCATTACTAGTTTACATCCTTTTGCAAGTTTTCTATTTTTCATTAAGTGCAAGGATCATGCATTGAGTGACCCTCAGTCCATTGGAATTTAAACAGTGACAATATATGCAAAAATTTCATAATTATGAACAAAAATATTTTCACATTCACAAAAGAGCTGAGATTCTTTATATATATATATATGACACAAAACAGGAATTCCATTAAAACAGCCAAACACGTTTCAACTTTTAGCCAAATCTCTAGTGTTTTAGTTTCTGGCCAAGTGAGAGATGTCAACAAACAGAAGTGCATATGTCAGACTAAACTTCACTCTCACACCATTAACAGGCCCAGTAGATGAGATAGGAAGCCACTTCATGTCTCAACAACAACAACTAAAAGAATGAAAAGACTAGCATGGTTCACAAATTCATGTAGAAAATATATTTCAGTCATTCAGAACAATAATAGGTATTAGGTCCACAAAATACTTTAAGATATAAAAATCACGCAACATGATAAACACTATAAAATTTAGAACAGGCCTAATAGTTAAAAAAAAGAAAGAAATGTTCAAATAATCAAATGAAATATAGTAATAGTTTAATATATTTATACAACAATGTTTCGTATGAATTTCTACATGCAGACAACTAGACAAGCAGTACACAAGCCAAAAAAGCAACTATTTCAACCAACTACGCAAACACTTTTGATAGTTGAGCTCAATCTGTGCCCATACCATTCACTAAATCATTGATTATTACCTTTTCTAATAGTCCACATGCATATTTCTACTGACTTTCCTGTAGTCTTAATGGTAACCACCAACTTGAATCAAAACACAACTTAATGCTCATTTTATCCCTTTATACCACATCATGCTTCTCACCTCACCAGTGCACTGGTAATGCTTGGCACAAGCTGATATAGCCCATTCCAAGTCCTTGAAAACTTTTCAGCATATTGGATCTAGCGTGATTTATGTTGCTAAAAATGCAGTATAGGCAGTTTTTCAAACGTAGAAGAAACTAAGTGATATAACGAATTACTATCAACCCATCAATCTTTCCAATCTATGCAACCTGAATTTGTAATCATCACAAGTTGCCCAGTTTCTTCCAAAATAAATAAAGAAAAAGTTCTTTGTATGTAAATATTGAAACATCTATGATCTAACTTTTTTAGTTGCATTAAAATAATGTGTAGGATATAACTACAAATCAATTCAATCTCCAAATTTGTGTCAATGTTTCCATACCCGTTCATATTATTTACAAATTTTAACACAAGGCTTGCCCCATTGGGTCACATGGCCAAGCCTACCACACACCATGACCCCAACCCTCTTCTAGTTTGTTCAAGAAAGATAGATTTGATAGCATTTTTGTCCACTTAACTCCAAAAGCCTTTGTCCCAATTATTTGGGTTGCACAAACATTTAGATTATAACCAACATAATACCTAAACTAAAAATTTAGAAACTAGTTTTTTGGATTAGTGATAACTTGAGAGTTACTATTCCCCAGCCTACCCCCAAAAAAAAAAAAAGAAGAAGAAGAAGAAGAAGAAAGAAAGAAAAAGAATAAGTAATGTAAGTTAAGTAAAGGATGGTAAGAGGAATATCGATAAACTTGCTAGTATGAGAGAAAAGAAAAGGTAAAACTTGAACTATGCAAAATGCATTAAGGGCAAGAATTGGATAGCATTATTAAAGGACGATAAAAATAAGGAATAATGGAGGAGTTACTTTAAGATATATGTAATGGAAATCATGTTACGAGCTTAAGTTTTGAATTAAGAAAATAATTGTAGCAATTATATGTCTATAGATTTTTTTTCCAAAAATTAGGATAGTAGACGGAAAGGAAGCCTAATAGTATTCGTATTAAGTTTGGAAGTATTTAGGTGATGAAGGAGCAATTTGGTCAACTAATTAACTTGTTTAATAAGATTTTGCAGATAAAGAAGCATAATGGATAAAGCAATATTTTTTTTAAAGATCCTAATAATACTAAATTCTTGAGTGTGGCAAATGCTCCACAATTTAGATCCCAAAATTCACCCACAATGATGAAGAAGCATGATGAATACAGCAATATTTTTTTTAAAGATCCTAATAATACTAAATTCTTGAGTGTGGCAAATGCTTAAGACCCACAATTTAGATCCCAAAATTCACCCACAATGATGTGACAAGAGAGTTGAGCCTTATATAGTTAAGTGAGCCTTATATAGTTGAGTGTGACCAATCAAAAGTTGACAGCTAACATGCCATCTTATATGAATCCCACATCATTTAGATTCTAAAATACATGAACTCACCAATACAACATCTACAGCAGGAATAAAATTTGATAATTAGAATTCTCATCAGTTAGTCATGTTATACTACACTATAGCAGTTTATTTCAGTGATTTGATTTTTTTTGCAATCAAAATTCTTATATGTGCATAAGCATCAGTGTATTTATTTAGGCATATGCAACTACAAATGTAACCAATTGTACTGTTCCAAATAACTAGTCAATATAAAACTCCAGTATAGAGTTGCTAGACATGGTTAGAAAATAAAAATATAAACCACCAACACAACAACCAAATCTCTGCATAAAGCCACTTATGTTCAATACTCAATCACCGTGTCACAAAATCCTCAGGAAATAAAATAAAAGGTGAGCCAACTTTGTCATTTGCAATGGGAATTTTGAAATAAAAAATAGAAAGAAATAAGTAAATTAACTCTTAAATTTAGAGAAAAAATAATTAAGGGATTAGAGAAGTATACCGGACACATAAGGAGACCCATGGGACTGAGGAGACAATTTGTCTTTGATACCACCCAATCTGGCGGATGATGAAACCTACAAGATGATCCAAATTTACAATCTCCTGTTTTCAAGTAGTATTGGCAATCAGGTTGCCCAGGTCTCTCTGGAAACCCTCTTTCCTGAGCACTGATTGAAGGTCCAGCAAGAGAGGGGAAGGTAGGATATGGTCCCGCAAATGCAGATGCTGAAGAAGGTAATTGTGTAACACCATACGGGGAACCTGCTCCAACAGAGTGTGGAGCACTAGGAGACAATACTGGGCTTACAGGTCCCTACATAAAATAAAATAACACTACCATAATAGGTAACAAGCACAGACACGAAAATTTTTAAAAAATGTACGACACACACAACACATGGGGGACTCATACACGTATGCCATATATAAGGATAAATAGTTATTATATGTTAGATATATGAATATTTAAAATAATATTTTTTGAAGTATAAAGGAATAAATAGGTACACATTTACACTATGAAGCATGGATACTCAGAAATGGCCCCCGTATGCGTATCGGATACGGATACGCGCCCGATACGGCGGGATACATATCAGATACGGGAAAAAGAGTATCCTATTTTTTTTTAAATTTTTTTAATTTCGGATACGTTTGGGATACGCGAGGATACTTCAGGGATACGATCGGGATACTTTCGGGATTCGGCGGGACAAAAAAATAATTTTAAAAACATATAACAGGTGTCAAACTATAAAATAACAAAATAGGTAAAATAAAACAAAAAAAAAACAAATCAACCAAACCCTACCTAGTCGCGACAGCAGCAGCAAAGAGGAGAGGAGAGGAGAGGAGTTGTCTCTATCAGCAGCTTGTCGTCATCTCTATCAGCAGCTCGTCGTCGTCTCTATCAAACAGCAGCTCGTCGTCTCGTCGAACAGTAGCTCGTCGATCGATCAGGTCCGTCCCTCTCTCTCTCTCCCTCTCGCTCGATCTCACTCTCTCTTTCTCCCTCTCCCTCTCGCTCGATCTCTCTGGTCTAGATGGACAGATCTCCTTCGATCTGACTCTCTCCCTCTCTCGATCTATCTCTCCCTCTCGCTCTATCTCTCGCTTTCCCTTTCGACCTCTGTAGACTGGCCCCATTTGATATGTATATATATATATATTTTTAGAAGTATACTCTGTCAGTAATATTTTTGGCCCATTTGATATCATATATATATATATTAGCTTTTATATTTGTTAAAGTTTTGATTATTAGTTTAAAAGAATTAAAATAAGTTGAACTTTGTAAATTAGTTTAAATTAATTTCTTATAAGCAAATAAATAAATAAATGAATTTTGTAAATTTTTTCCCCCTTAATTTGAATTGCATTATGGTTGTTGTTATGAGTGATGCTATATTGTTGAAATTTAATTGAATTGATGAATTTTTTTTTTTTTTTTTATGTTCATGCCAAAAGATAACTACATTAATGAATTTGAATTGAAGTTTTATTTTTATGTATGCTACATTACTAAAAATTGTAAAAATAATATTTTTTATGAACGTATCCCCGCCATACCCATATCCTAATTTTTCAAATTTTGTCGTATCGCTGTATCCGTATCGTATCGTACCCGTATCTGTATCCATGCTTCCTAGCATTTACATTGTTTGTGTTTTATCACAGGATTCCAAGTTATTTTATTCAAACTTATTTGCATTTATTTGTACCTAACCATTGAGAAGTGTCCAACAAGTGTCGTGTTGTGTCGGTGTCTAACACAGTGTCAGACACAACACTCTAATTTCTTAGAAGTGTCCATGCTTTTTAGTATAATAGAAATAACTCTGTAATATACCACGTAAGGACTCCAACCCGAAATGGGAACGACTC
The DNA here is from genome assembly GCA_030407325.1 of Camellia japonica. NCBI lineage: Eukaryota > Viridiplantae > Streptophyta > Magnoliopsida > Ericales > Theaceae > Camellia > Camellia japonica. The sequence goes on along the minus strand of JAPPVO010000002.1, from coordinate 121,294,086 downwards.
CAGGAGAAAGAAGCATAGGACCATAAGCACCTGGCACATACGAGCCAGGCAATGGTGGAGGCCTTCCAGTCCTATAGCTGGGAGACACTGCCCCATATGGATCAAATGAAGGGACTGATGATGAAGACTGCACCGTTGGACAAAATTGATGTGCAGGCTCTGGCATTGACATCCCACCTGGTTGAGGATGATTGAATTTACAGGTTACACCAAATTTGCATTGCCCCGTTTTCAAATAGTAGGAGCATTCTCTCTCACCCTGTCACAACAGAGACAAACAAGGAAACTTTAGTATCCCTCCCAAGAGTCCATACCATGCTCGAGTTCCAAATAATGGAAAGTGGGAACTTATGAAGGAAGAACAATTATTACTAGTCTTAATGGGTATCCATAGATATTGACTCGCGTATTACTCATCGATCCACCACCATTTCTAGGATGGTGGAACTTGCAGGATGCACCGAATTTACAGATCCCAGTCCTTGAATAATACTGCAAATTGAGCAATGCCAATGTAATCAATACATTACAAACAAGAAAAGACAATGAAATAATTTGAACAATCAACCCAAATAAGGAAAATCATGTTATAAATCAATCCCACTCCCCCTCTTCCCTACAGCTGGTTCAAACCCATAACTACTCCTACCAAATAGCAGCATAATTGCAGAGTTTAATTGTCCCAACAAAATCACATGTCAGCATTCAAATATTTTATTATGATGTTGAAAACAACTGCATGAAAGCTATAACAGTCAACATATCTTACCATCAAGCAATTGGTTCCAACAACATCATGTTGAATGCTCCTGGTTAAATGAATTTTGAAAAAGATGTGTGCACGTATCCATAAGCAACAGTTAAGTGAAACAAAAAGCTGTCTAGATTTGGAAATAGTAACTACTGACGTGCAAGCACTTACTAGTGACCATCTCTAAGACCACCGAATTTCTCTTGCCCAACAGTATCCCAGCAATAAAATTGGATTTTCCCACAGTTTGTGAAGAAGTCCAAAGGGCGAACTTTGACAGCAATAGGTGCTGTTTAAAACAAAAACAATAATTATCAAATAAACATGCATGCATGGTACTGAAAATAATCTGAACTCAGTTAAAGGGGAAATTGTCATGTCACTTAGAATTATAATTCTTCTCCTCCACATACAAAAATAAAATCAAGTAGAAGCAATTAAATTAAACAATCAAACCCAAGAAAGATTAGGTTTTTACTAATACACTTACGTTCGTACTTCTCAAATTCACCAGTGAGATGCCTCTTCACAATAGTTGTTTTCCCTGCATCATTCAAACATATTCAGCAACAAGAACTAAAATTCATCAAGCAACCTACTGTTCAACTTCGTGCACGTGAAATAGTTCAAATTAAACCTTTCTTTGAAAAACTAAGGATGTGTTTGGCTTCAATATTGAAAATTGTTTTCTATACTGTTCTTCCTAACAGGAAAAGAAATAAGCAACACAAACAGAACTCAGTTGGCAAACTGTTTTCAGGATTTTTCTTTTCTTTTCTTTTCTTTTCTGAAACACCCATTTTTGGGAAACAATTGTTTATTGCTTTCCAAATTCTCAAAAAATGGATTCATAAAAACTAAAAAAACATATGAAAACAAGGGTATGCTTGAAATTCTCATTCTCTTATTTTTTGAAAACATGAATAACAAAAATGACAAATGAAAACAAAAACAGTGAAAACGAAACCAAACAATCCCTAAACATACTTCTGGATTCACTTCAACTCTGAGGGGAAAAAATGAGCCAAAGAATCACAACATGCTCATCTTTCCTCAGTGCCAAACAATTCTTATATCCTCAAGCTTGATAGACATTTAAAGAAACAATTTTTTCGATATTACAGAACCAAAAAATAAATAAATTAAAAAATTTTAAAAAGTAAAAATAAAAAATAAATACCAGTTCCAACATCACCAACAATGACAAGTTTGAAGCTTGGGTAATCAACAATCTGTTGGTTCGGCAAAGCCTACAAGCACGAAAAACTACAAAATCAGCGGCTCAAATATAAACCCAGAACTCCATTCTAAATAAAAATCCTCAAATGATTTTTAAATTTTTTTTTGAAGTGTAATTTTTTACATGAAAATGAACAGATCGTGATGCATTGAGAGCAAGAATTGTAAGTTGAAAAACCCTAGAGTCTAACTAAACTCAAATCAAACAATGACGGAATCGAAGAGATCAGACAGTAGAATAGAAAGAGCTTTACCACTGGATTTGAACATTCTGACACAGGAGCTTGGTGTGTTGGAGAGAGAGAAGAGGCATTTGGCGGCGGCCAGAGAAATTTGAAGGGAAGAATCAATAACCCAGTGGAAATAAACATACCTCAAGAATCGATAACAAACATACCTCAAGAATCAAACTGAGATTTTTTCTAGATCGAAGAGAAGAGAAGAACGAAACCCTTCCCCTTCGAACCATCGATCGTCGCCGTCGCCGTCGCCGTCGCCGTCGCCGAACCAGTCTCACCGCCGAAGAGAGAGCACCGTTTCAGGTCGAAGTCTCACTGCCGAATCTCCCCTTCGAACCCTCTCTATTCTCCCTCTCTTCTCCGTTTAGCAACTTACAATGTTCCTTCAGAACCTTTTGAAGCCGAAAGTTTGTATTTTGATTTTTTTTTTTTTTTTTTTTTTTTTAAGTGATGGACGCCTTCTATTTTATTTGGGCACCTATTTTTTTTTTCACTCATATTATTTACGACATAAATTGTTCGTCGTAAAAAGTGAAATATATTTAATGGCTGTATATGTCTGTCGTGTATAATTGATGTATTAACGGCATGTCATATGCACATCATAAAAAGTATTATTATTTACAATTAATATTGCAAGCCGTAAAAAAATCATCGTTATTAACATTCATGGCATATGTAATAGACACGTCGTGGTTGGGAAATTATACGACATACAAAAAAAAGTAAGTCATAAAAATAATAAACCACGGCTTGCATTTACTGCATGTCATCGATGTGAAGCCGTAAAAACCCAATTTTGTTGTAGTGTCTCAATTCTTGATCGAGTTAGGCACTAAGTTCACATACCAGCTGTAAGCCCTTTTGGTGAGTGACTTAGAGAACTCCCGCAAGCGTAAGAAATGGTCAGTGCCATGGTTACCAAGGGTTTCGATGAACCATACTGTAGCTCGACTTTTCGTGCCCCCTTTCGAAAGACGAATAAGCCCTACAGTATCGGACTCCCGCGGTTCTGAATCTGATTCCACAAGTGCAATGTGAAATAGATAAACAGCAAAGAGTCCAAATCCGGCAAATCTTTTGGAAAATCGATTTTGAATCAAATTGCCAAAAATGAACTACTTTGCCAAATACAGAGTCGCCACCTAAATATTTTATTTGGAAAATTTAAGAAACTCATGACTCGTGCCAAAGGCGACGTGTCCGTCATTACCAAGATTGTTTCGGCTCGGGAACTTAAGTACAAAAGGGGAAGGTTATGAATTGAGCACCTCCGCTCGCCCGATCAAAGATCGGCCTCTACTAATCATGATATGAATTTTAATCTACATTATATGCTCTTGTTTTGATTATTAGGCTAGCATTACTATGTGATGCGCATACGCACACAAGTATAGACTAATTTGCAAAAATTGGAACACTTTGATTCATGTTTGTTTTGAAAATTGTTTCGAATATGTACCACTTGAAAAAGTGATAGCATATAAACATTGCTCAAATTATTCCAATTCAAGCAACTAGCCTTCATCCACAAGCATTCAAAACAGTTTATCATTTAAGCACTTAGCCTCATGGTAAGCATGCTAGACATGGCAACAATCACATTCATGCAATTATGCTAAAGCGAGTAAAGGCTTACTTAGTACTCCAAGCCAAAAAAGAAATGACAAAGTTAGAAAGATTCATGATCTTAACTAGGCAATATGACTAATGCAACACATGCGATATGCAATTACTAGGCTCGATTACTAATATGGCAAATGAATCAATTTGATAGCATGCGGTCTAAGCACATATTCAAAGAATGTTTAACTAACAATACAAGTTAGAATGATAAACCGAGCCTCGGTGCATGCAAAACAAGTGGATGCAAACATGGAGAATGTTAAACAAAATATGATTCCCTAAACTAACCATCATAAGCTAATGAATAAAAGGGAGAAAGACGTGGAGTTGGAAGACATACACGTTATTACAACATTGCACCCTCATGCAGGAGGATCCAAATAAACTAACTAACTAGCTAACTAATTAAAGCTAAGCTAATTACTACGAATTAACTAACTATTACAATAATAGATGAATAATTTAGCTAAACTACTTAACTAATTATTACAAACCGAATGAACTAATTAATTAACTAATCTAAATAATTAAAATAATTACAACACGAGACAAATTAGCTATTCTAACTAATTAATTATGAAGCCACTATTTTAAGCACAACACTAATATTATTACAACACGGATCCCGAGGATCGATGGAGGGCTCATGCATAAATTTGGTTTTCACCCAAAAAAGCCACTCAGTGTGTTTGGTTTGAATTTTCTGGATTAAGTTTTTTGAAAACTGAGTTTTTTGGTTTTCGTATTCTTTTGTTTTTAGTGAATATTTTTTAAATTTTAAACATTTTTTTTACTTTTTTTAGATGCACCTTAGTTAGATGTATCTAAAAGTAAAAAAATTGTGAAAAAATATTTTAAAAAATTAATAAATACATAAAAATACAAAAATGTACTGAATTTTTATATATTTTTTTTGTATTTTTGGTATTTAGTGAATTTTTGAAATATTTTTTTTACAATTTTTTTACTTTTTAGGTGTATTTATGTTAGGTGTGTCTAAAAAGTAAAAAAATTGCTTAAAATATTAAAAAAATTCAGTAAAAACAAAAAAAAACACAAAAAATAAGAAAGCAGAATTTTCTGAAAAGTGTTTTCTGAAAAATGAAAACAAGTGCTGCTGAATGCCTCTGTTGCGCAGTAGAACATTTGCAGTGATTTCCACATCAGGACCAACTCTGTTCTACTTCGAAAGGACACTGCTAGATTTTGCACTAGTGGCGGGTAGAGGGCCTCCCGTCCACTGATGATGGCCTGCCATCCACTGATGACTGGATTATCATGTTGCAACAGAGAGCAAACAAAGCAGAGATGGTGTATTCTCAATGGTTTGTTTGCACAATTTACCCCTCCTTATCATTTGAACAGCTTAAATGAGTAGTAAGTTTAATTCACAAACCACCAATGAATGCAATTTCATTGCATGACGGCTCATGAATCAAGTGTGCAAGTTCAATGAATGCAACAAAACAAGACTCTTAAAACAACTTCCCTGTCATGAAAGATCAAGGGAAATGGTTGACAATGAATCTTGAACCGTTTTCATCACCAATGAGTATGAAACGACTCAAGACTCAAGGGTTCAATTAATGTCCAATTGAACCCAAACAAGTTATTATCTTGCACCTTTTTATTTACCAATTTTATTACTCCATTTTAATTACCTCTCAATTCTTTAATCAATTAAGTCCAAAAGTGAATTTAAGTCCTCTAATAGAAAGAGGGCTCAAACCAAGTGTTGCTTTGGGCATGAAAGAGATATCATACCGTTGGTAATGAACCCCCAAAGGAATTAAACCATTAAGCATGACACCTCAATCTCATGTTTAAACAAACAAATAATTTGAAACCACTTTCAAAGCAAAGAAAAAGCCAACAAAGGAGAAAGGTTACAGAGGTGATTAAAGGTGATCATAAGTATGAAAAGTCATAAATAAATGCAATCAACTCAAACAATGTGGTGTCTAAGGCCTAAAACACCAAATTCATGAGGACAATTACCCTATAAGCATACAATATAAGGCTCAAATGCAATGAACACTTAAAAATAGTCCTAAAACAGTGCTAAATAAGTCTTAAAACATACTGGAATTAAGACAAAAATAGCTAGAACAATAAGCTAAAACATGGATCATGCTAGGCTAGTAAGCAAAACACAAGGAGGGAAGGTTAACCCCTCCAATTTTGGACTTCAAAACATGATTTTAGCCACTGAAATAACTCTGAAAATTAGTGTTTAAAAGCTCAAAAAAAGATAGTGTAAGGGTGGGAAACACAACGGTAAAGGCCTTGAGAGCAAGGTGTAAAGAAGGGTGAACCACTCCTCAACCTTTATTGGCCTTAAAACCAAAGTTTCAGCCCAAAAATACAGAGTCTTTACAGCCCAAAAATAGTTGGAAAACAGTAAGAAAAAGAGTAATTAAAACAAATAAAGAGGCAAAGCTTTATATTTCTTGAAGAGGAGATCACTTTCAAGCAATAAAACAAGGCAAACACACCCTCAAGAGCTCAAAAAAGGCTCAAAGATATCTCAGCTCAAAGATGGAGAGGTTTGGTTAAGAGTGCATAGGCAAAGATGAAGAAATTTACAAGAGCGAGAGAGAATTGTAAAGAGTGTATAGGCAAAGTTGAAGAAATTTACAAGAGCGAGAGAGAATTGTAGAGAGAGGAAAAATTTTGCTCCAAAATTTTTCTAACCTTGAAGCAAGAGGGGAGGTCCTCTATATATAGAGAAACATGAACCTCCCTCAGAAACATCCAGCCATACACGTGGGAGCAGATGCAAACATCTGTGCAAAGAGCTGGCACAATTGTCAAAAAATATCTGCAAAACACATTGGTGGCCAACAACCCATAGCAGTGGCCGGCAGGCCACCAGAGGTTGTAGGCTTGAAAATCCAAGTTTTGGTCCGAAACAAGGCAACAGAGGTATAGGGTTTGAAAAGCTCAAAGCTGTGGCATTTCGCTGAGGACTTTGAGCACTTAACAAGCATATAGATTCATCATTGGGTGTGCAAACGATGACGTCCAAGTCGTAAGGGTCGTCAAAAATGGGGTGTCTACATGTACCATAAGCTCCATAGCATTGCCTTGCTTTCCATCAAACTTCACAAATTTAGGTGTTATATACCCAACCAAATAGGGCATAGCCAAAATCTCATACGTGTGCGGGGGCTTAACATCTAAGTCTATTAACAACGATTATTACTTCTTGCTACGCTCTTGCTTGAGCATAGCTTAGACATTGGCTATGGTAACAAAGTGATTGGACTGATAAGGGCCAACATGTCCTTGAGTAGCTGAACTAGCGGCGGTACCATTCGCTGAAGGAATCGTCGGAGAGTTTGGCACTTGGATCGAAGCCTGGTTCTCAGGACATTGGTTTACAACTGGGTTACGAACTACTACAGGCGGAGGGACTTGCACCAAAGGAGTTTGCGCTGGTCTGGCAGCCATGCCCAAAATGGCCTCAATGAGGGTCAGTAAGGCGATTATAATCTCTTCCTGTGTGTCTTACAGAGACTAGACTGCCTCAATGACAATGTTGTGGTCATGGTCTTCGGCATGTCCTGCCTTTCCGTTGGAAGACCCTTGACGCTGAGGCCATTGATGAACCTCGTTTTTTGCTATTCCTTCCGATGTAGTGTGTAAACCACTGCGAGTATTAACTATCGACAGAGCTGTCTCCCCAATGGAGTCACTAGAATGTAGGGAGTCCAAAATGAACAGTAATAATAATATCACTTGGAAAGGCAAAGCTATGTTAGTGAGTCAATAATTTGGGTTAGCCGAAGAGTGAGTAACCAGGAGAGAGTGGAGCAAATAGTTCAAAAGAAGGAAGATGGTAGTGCAATCAAATGGACAGCGTATCCCCCCAATCCCCAAAATGTCCTCCTTGAACCTTATAGGCTTTTGTTTGATACCAAAATATACCAAGTTACCAAACAGTGCGGCAACACGTGTCGCAGGTTATTCCATCCTAAACCACCAGTCCTTGGTAGACATGTGTTCCTTGACATGTACTATCTATTTGGCACAAAACCTTAGTAGGTGTCATTGTACTATCCGTTTGGGGCGTGTCTCAGCATATACCTTTTTGGTACGAAGTTCAGCAGGTGTCCTAGTTGCCGTGACACCTACCTTCTTAGTTCGATTTCCAAAAACATGTACTCTCAGGAATTATGACCTACTATCAGCCATAGTAGTGTTTACCTTAGTGACGACTCCACCTTAGCCACCTAACCACAAACTTCTTAGCTTCCCAGGGCACAAGCCACAGCTAGGGATATGTCTCGTACAAAGCCCAAGGAGGCTTTATGGGTCCTACATATGCAACCAAGGCAAGTCCTTAACCTGGGTATATGGAAATGGAGTCCTTTACTTTCGGGCTACCCTACTCCCATCTTCACGTGGTCACCGTGGTATATTGTCATCCTTGGTACCTGCTATCAGCTCCAACCAGTAAGCGTTGGGGCCTGCTATCAATGCCAAGCCATATGTTCTTCGGATCTGCTATCAACCCTTAATTATTAGTGCCTTGGTACTTGCTATTAACGCCAAGTGTCTGTACATTATCTTGTATGGAGGATGCCTATCACGAAGGTTGTTGTGCCTTAGAAAGTAGTTACAGAGGTTAGACTTGCCACCACTTCACTTCCCTTGGCAAGTGAAAAAGGCAGCACCATAATAAAATTGGCGGCGTTGAGGTAGGGTCTGCCTCAGCAATTGGACCTTGGCAAGTACCATGTCAGCCAATTTCCTTGGACTTCGCTCATGGCCCATCTAGTCCAAGTGGGTCGGATCTAGTTCGATTCTCCGGTTGACTTATTTCTCTTGGGTTTTGACCCTTATCCGTTTAATGATACTTATTTGCCTAATAAAGGTGGCCTTATGACTAGGGCTATAAAGCACGAGTACTCCAAAAATGGTGTCGTATGAGTACTGGGTACTTACCAGGTGTGGGTACGTATACTAGTACGGCAGTACGCGTACTGGGTACGCCGAATACATGCTGGGTACAGTAAATACATTTGGGTACAGCCTGGGTACGTTTTAGGTACAGTGGGCCTTTTTTTTTTTTTTTTTTTTTTTTAACAGCTGCTAGAATTTGTTACAGCTTTATTATTCTTCTTTCAACTTCAAAAATTATCAATTAATTTGTTTCCAACACCCTTTATCCATGAGTCATGATTTTGCTCTCTTTTGCATCATGTTTTAGACAATAAAAAAAGAAAAAGAAAGAATCATATAACTTTTTAGACAAGTTGTTCTCCTTTTGGTTTTGTTATTAAAACTTTGATTTGTATGTTGGATGTATAGCTATAAATTAAAATAATAAATAAATAAATAAATAATTGATATACCCCAGCCATACCCGTACCCTACTTTTTAAAAAATTTGCCATATCACCCGTATCATACACGTACCCATATCCGTACCCGCACCCGTGCTTCATAGGATTAAGGTAATCGTTTAAATTCTCTCATTCTACACATTGTATCATTACAATTCAAATAGATTACCTAGTTAATACATTCCATACATTTTGTAATAATTCTAACCTTACCGCAACGAAAGGAGTTCATTCTATACGTATTATCATCAAACTGCACTGCTACACCCCAAACATTACCAATGCTTTTGAACGTGTTGACACTCCACAGGTTAAATAGAACTCCATAGCAATGGATCCATACGCATCTCTCTTGTTCAATGATGTCTCCTCATTTCCACTTTGATGCTAAGTCGCACCATTCATAGATCTATCCCTTTGTGCTTTCCCCTCTTCTTCAATGCTTGTGCTGAGTTAAAGGTTATTACTGCTAATCTTCCTCCCCCTTCTCGCACAAGAACATCCTTGAGTCCTCTTTTACTGCATTCCTCTTTAAAAGTGTAAAACGAGAAGAATTCTTTAAGTTTAACAATCAAGCTCACGTACAACCAACCATTTGCTTCTTCCTTTACCATGACTGTGATGCTACCATTCCCCTGTTTTGCTCCATTCGACACTACCTCAACATACAATCGATTTAAACCAATCTGTCCAATCTTTACCTTCAACTGATTGCTATAGGCTGACTAATTGAACTTTGAATACTTTACTTTAAGTCTCTTACAATTACACCAGATCCCATAAGCTTTTTGTATTACGATACTAGCTGCTACCGAACAATTGATTGAACAAACCCAAATCTTGACCTTATTTCTTTCCTTTTTCTCATTGGAATAAAAACATCCTTTATAACTCCAAACTTATTGAATAGAGTGAACAAACCTTTTGATCCATCTTTCCTGGTATATCATCAACAAAAATGGTAACTAAACTAGCCCCCATTGATGCACTGTGCTGCTTGCCCACCCATCTTTTCCTTAGCACAAGGTTCCACCCTCCCTCACCCTCTATTTTCCTGTCTTTAAAATCATATTAGATCACAAATTATCTGGAATGTTTAACTAGTTAGGTTCGGAGAGTGTAACCTTATTCATTTATTTCTAAAGATAGACCTCACATCTTATTTATTTTGTAAGAACAGTCTCATTTGTGACTAGGGATGGACATACGTTTATGATAGATATTTCAGCTCAAAAACCGAGTTGGACTAGCATTTTAGGTTTGTTTAATTTTCGAGTTAGACTTGAGATTTAGATTTTTAGCCTAGTCTACTAATAAAAAAATTCTATAATTTTAAATGTATTATTCATATAAAAGTATTAGAAAAGTATTTTTTATATAAAAGTCTTTTAGAGTATTACAGTCTTCCAAGAATTTTTATAGTTTGAAATATTGTTTGGCATGACCCATGAAGCTAAATCAGTTTTATTTGTTGCTATTCTTTAGGATTGTTGAATCAATTTTATTTGTTAGGATTATGACTATTTCTTCATGCTATTTTTTAGACATTTAGCTGTTATGCTCAACATGTAGCAATTTTTTCTGCAATTCAGTTTTCA
>JAPPVO010000002.1:121210783-121280783 GCA_030407325.1 Camellia japonica | reverse complement strand
GATGAACCTATTAGTGGAACCAGATCACTCTCTGACATTTATCAGAGGTGTAATGTTGCTGTAATGGGGCCTGCAGGGTATGAAGAAGCTGCAATTGATCAGAAGTGGGTAGTTGCAATGAAAGAGGAGCTAAAGATAATTGAAAAGAACCAGACATGGGAGTTGGTAGACAGACCTAAACATAAGAAAGCTATAGGAGTCAAGTGGGTTTACAGGACAAAGCTCAATCTTGAAGGTCCTGTAAACAAGTACAAGACAAGACTTGTTGTCAAGGGATATGCCCAGATGTTTGGGGTAGATTTTTCTGAAACTTTTGCCCCAATTTCCAAGTTGGATACCATAAAGATGTTGCTGGCTCTTGCTATACAAAAAGGCTGGGTTATACACCAAATGGATGCCAAGTCAGCTTTTTTGAATGGATACTTGGAGGAAGAAATTTTTGTGGAGCAACCTGAAGGGTTTCTTTTTCAAGGACAAGTGGAGAAGGTATATGGACTGAAAAAAGCACTGTATGATTTAAAATAGGCACCAAGGTCCTGGTATTGCAGAATTGATGCACACTTAGTGAATTTAGGCTTTGAAAAAAGTCTGAGTGAATCTACTTTATATATCAAGAAGGCTGAAGATGAAATACTAGTGGTAACTCTGTATGTTGATGATCTACTTGTTACAGGAAGTAGTAAGGAGTTGATTGACAAGTTTAAAGAAGAAATGAAAGATGTCTTTGAAATGACAGACCTTGAGAGGATGACATTCTTCCTTGGTATGCAGGTACATCAAAAGCAAAATGAAATATTTCTATGCCAGCATAAATATGCAAAGGAATTCCTCAAGAAATTCAGCATGGAAGAGTGCAAGCCAATTGTAACTCCAATGAATCAAAAGGAGAAGTTTTGCAAAGAAGATGTAGTTGAAAAGGTGGACGAAAGGCTGTACAAGAGCCTAATAGGCTGCCTAATGTATTTAATTGCAACCAGGCCAGATATCATGCATGCAATGAGTTTGCTATCAAGGTATATGCACTATGCTAGTGAAATTCATTTTCAAGCAACAAAAAGAATTCTTAGATATGTTAAGGGCACAATTGATTATGGAATAAGGTTCAGTCAAGTTAAAAACTTCAGCCTTCATGGTTATGCTGATAGTAATTGGGCTGGATGTGTTGATGATATGAGAAACACCTCAGGTTACAGTTTTAGCTTTGGTTCTGGAATTTTTGCATGGTGTTCTAAGAAGCAAGAAGTCATAGCTCAATCCATAGCAGAAGTAGAATATGTAGCTGCTGCTACTGATGTGAATCAAGCCCTTTGGATCAGAAAACTCATGACAAATTTGCATATGGAACAACAAGAAGACACACAAATATTTGTGGACAACCAAGCTGCAATTTCAATTGCTAATAATCCAGTGTTCCACGGCAAAACAAAACACTTCAAGATAAAGTTTTATCTTCTAAGAGAGGTACAAAGGGAAGGAGAAGTGTAGTTGATCTACTACAAGACAAAAAATCAAAGTGCTGACATCCTAACAAAGACACTTCCAAAGATTAGATATGAATTCTTGAGGCAGAAGCTTGGTGTATGCAACTCCAGAGTCAATGAGGAGTGCTAACTGGAATGACCCATGAAGCTGAATCAGTTTTATTTGTTGCTATTCTTTAGGATTACTGAATTAGTTTTATTTGTTAGGATTATGACCATTCCTTCATGCTATTTTTTAGGCATTTAGCTGTTATGCTCAACATGTAGCAGTTTTTTCAGCAATTCAGTCTTCATTATGCTGTACAAATAGACAACTTGTTGCTCAATAAAAAATTGTCTTCTGCAATCTCAAAATTAACCTTTCTCATTATCCTTAGTCTTTGGTTTCCTAAATATCTATCAAATATTATATTATGTTTAATTTTTTACCCAATTTTCAACAAGTAACTTGAGCTAACTTTGTTCTCTTTTTTGTTGCCCCTTCTCCCTTTGTATGATGACAGTTATTGCTGTTGTTTTTTTTTTCCTTTTTGCTCATTTCTCTTTCATGCAAATGATATGTTATTGTTTGTTTCTATCTGAAAGGCTTCTGTTGTAGATGGAATCAATTTCCTTGCTTTTTAAAATAAAAATTATTTATTTATAAAAATCACATGTTCATATGGCTAAGCAGGTAGACTTGGAAATTACATTGTCTTTAGGACTAGGCATGGGGGAATCTTCTATTTGTGCACCACTATTTTTCTCAACTAATACCACTTTTTTACGTTCGGATATCAACTACATAACGAAAAATCAAAAGGATGCTCCAGCCACTAAAATCGCCTAAGATATACGCCTAATTGCCGAAAGAGAGAACTCAGCTTTGTTGATTTCATTAATCACTTCCAACGCATCTCCTTCCAGATGAATATCGAGAAGACCCAACTCCGCAGCAAATCTTATTGCTCTATCCGCTGCTGAGAGGGTAATTTATATGAAAATTGGGCCGAGCTGGGTAATGGGCTGTTATGGGCCACAGTACGAAAGGCTGAGTAAATGAGCTTCGAAGTTAGTCCGGTCCCAGAACCTTGGTAGTTAGTCCGGTCCTAGAAGACCCTAAAGGTAGTCCGGTCGAAGGTGAATGTTGTTATATCGGTTCAGAGGAGTACTACGGTTGGTTTGGTCGCCAGAATTAGTTCGGGCATGACATATGGAGCCGAGATATGCTAAGCCCTCTTAAGGACTTGGTCCGGTGGGTTAGTTCGGCTCAACACTCTTATGGATAGCTCGGTCTTGGCATGTGAAGCCGAGGTGGGAGAAAGGAAAAGAAGAGCCGAACTAATAGTTAGATCGGTCACTCAAGTTAGTCTAGCATGGCAAATGTTATTTCGGTCGTATGGTAGTCCGGCCATGGTAAAACCATCTCACTTGGTTTAAGCAGTGAGGGGGGTGTTGAAGGATAAGCATTATCCTTCAGGAGTATGAATCCTAGAAGGACTCTGCATGGAGAAGTAAGAGTCCTACTTGGATTGTGCCACTCAAAACCTATAAAAGCTCATAAGCATCACCTATGGAGAGGTAACACAACTTTGTTTTCTGAATACACAGAGCTTTTGTCTATTTGTCAAGCTTACTGACTTAGGCATCGGAGAGGTTTCCGGCACACACCCGCCGGCTAGCTCACGTTTGTGTTTTCAGGTGATAAAGCGACGGCGTACGGAGGAACGTAGACTTGATCAACAGGATTATACGAGAAGGTTTATTTCTTTCCCGTACAGCTGCCATGACTTCAATGTGTGTTGGATCAACAATCCCCTGAACCTGTTCAAACAACGCTCCAATTACATTACCCAAATGATCTCGAGCAACAGCCCCCATTATCCATACTTGCTGTCATGTCTGCTTTAAAAATAGCACCATTGACGTTAAGTTTATACACTCCCAAACTAGGCATCTGCCAGCGGCAAACCTCCCGAGCAGTAGGTGGCCCATGAACCTGTGATGCACTTCGTGATTCTCTTGGAGATTAGAACACGCTCAGTTCATCACATCGATAGCATTAGAATGCTCCTGGTTTAAACACAAACCGATTCCTAGCCAACCAAATATGCCAACAGACCATAAAAAATAAGCCAAGATCAAACCTCGTCGACATTGGTGGATTGAGCTTGAACCCAACTAAGAAAATCCAAACCATGAACCCCCATGCCAAATTGTCTCTACCCCACATCCCAAATCTCGACCGCAAATGGACAATCTTGACATTGCTCAAAATCCGAACTATTGATTTTGTTTGGTAGATGACATTGTTCAAAATCTTGACATTGTCTCTACCCAACTAAGAAATTTTGTGATCTGCAAATGGAAGCTCTGTGCTTGGGCTGACCACATCAGCTCAATACTTGGGCTGCGCGGCTCTTGTGGGAACACACTAAAAAAGCCAGCTTTTTAGCTTTTCAACTTTTTTAGTCAAAAAAGCCAGCTTTTTTACCCAAAACAACCCAGCTTTTTGCCAAAAAAGCCACCAAAAAAGCCAAAAAGCAAAAAAATCAGCTTTTTACCAACTTCCCAAATACCACCCCTATTTGTGACTAGGCTTCTCATCATATACAATATGTAAGAATTTTAATTATAGTAATGATATAAATAAATAAAAATATGCATAAATTATATAGATTGATGTAGCTACATTGGATTTGTCATTTTGAAACAAAATAGTGATGAATACACTATCACATTATTATGGTAAAAAACTATGAATAAAATGTCTATAAAAATACTACCTTCCTTATAATTAATACATGAAGAATAGTTTACATACAAACAAAAGAAAATAAAGACATACTCTGACATTTAAAGTCAATACCTCTGGGAACAAAGGTATAATACCATTGATTTTCAATTATTCCCCAAATAAAATGAAATTGATAAAAAAATTGTAATTTAACAATTTATTTCTCAACCTAGTGTTTATAGGTTTTTTAAAAAAAAAAAAAAAAATAACCTAGCATTTGTTACTGAAGTTATTCATCCACCTTATTTATGTTTTTAATGTGGGGACAACATTTTCTTAGTTTGACTGTTTTAAATTGTAGGTATGCTCTGAGGCCTGTTTCTCCCTGTTGTGGTCATTATTGCAATATATTGTGCCCTTAGATTAATAATAATAAAGAGAGAGAATCAAGCAAAGATTGAAAGATTTTTGGAGGATTACAAAGCTCTCAAGTCTGCAAGGTATTCTTATGCCGACACTAAGAACATTACCAATAAAAATAGGGCAAGGTGCCTATGGAACAGTGTACAGGGGAAACTTATCCAATGATGTTCATGTCGCAGTCAAAATCCTCATCAATGTCAAGGGAAATGGGGAAGAGTTCACCAATGAAGTGGGAACAATAGGTACAATCCACTACATCAATGTTGTACGTTTGGTCGGATATTATGCGGATGGATTTAAAAGAGCTCTTGTTTATGAGTTCTTACCAAACCATTCCCTATTGTGTGGATGGATTTAAAAGTGCTCTTGTTTATGAGTTCTTACCAAACCATTCCCTAGAAAAGTTCATATCATCTAAACACAAAAAGAATTCACTAGGTTGGGAGAAGCTGCAAGATATTGCTCTTGGCATAGGGAAAGGAATTGACTATCTTCACCGAAAGGTTGCAATCAATGAATACTTCACTTCAACATTAAACCTCATAACATCTTGTTAGACTAGAATTTTAATCCAAAGATCTCTGATTTTGGCCTAACAAAGTTGTGTTCAAAGGAACAAAGTGTTGTATCCATGACTGCTGCAACGGGGGCACAGTCAGCTATATTGCACCCAAAGTGTTCCCTCAAAATTTCAGAAAGCTGTCATGCAAATCAGATGTCTACAGTTTTAGAATGCTACTACTAGAAATGGTTGGAGTGAGGAACAATAAGGTAACACAAAACACAAGTGCAGTGTACTTTCCTAAATGGATTTACAACCGTTTGGATCATGGAGAAGATCTAGAAATCTAGATTGACGAAGATAGAGATGCACGGATTGTAAAAAAAAAAAGAAAAAAAAAACTAACTATTGTCAGACTGTCGTGTATACATTGGTATCCTACGGACCAACCATTGATGAAAGTTGTGGTGCAAATGTTGGAAGGAGATGCACGTAGTCTGACCATGCCTTCCAATCCATTTGACTTTACAAATCCAATGACGACAAGGGGAAAAATGAGTGGAAGACCATTAAACAGCGAGTTAGAAGTTATTTTTGAATCTGATTTGTCGTCCTTTTGATGCCAGTAGCTGCATAACATCAATGGTCATTCTGTAGTAAATATTTGCTTTGTTTTGCTAGGTCTACAATAGATATGGAGAACTTTGAATTATTTATAAAAGATAGGTATAATGTACAATTAATATAGGAAATAAATAAAACTCCAATGTCATGTGGAGCTTTGTTCTCTTAGAGTTCGTTGAATGCTAATTAATTCAGAAATGCTCTAATGGCCTCTCAGTAGTATTAAAAACAACAGCCAGCAATATATGGTTCATCACTTGGCTACTTAACAATTAGGTATGTGTTCTTTTTTTATTTTTTATGGGAATTAGGCATGTGTCCTTAGGTAGTTAAACATTCCAAATTGTGCTATATCCAAACTTCGTTTAATATTTTTTCATTGAAATTTTATTTTGAAGGATAGAATATTGGAATCACAACTATGAACTTATGTCCTTTTACAAGTGGGGGGTTCTTATTTTTGGTTGCCACCATTTCGGGGGAAGTAAAAACCTAATGGAATTTCCTATTGTCACAATGTGATTGTGTCATGCCACTAAAATTTTGATCTTTTAGGGGGGGGGGGGGGGGGTTGTGGAATAGTTGGAAAATTCCTTAATTTTTTTTTTTTTCAATGAGTGGCAAGACTTTCGTGAACAAACGACATGAATGCTTCATGATCTAAACTCACAAGTAATACTCTATCTCCAACAGTCCACGCAAGAAAACAAAACGAATTCAGTTAATAGACAAACTACCCATAAGCTTTATGGCCTTGTTTCATTTTGGGAGATATAAAAGGCTAGATTGGAGATTATATAATGTGGGCCCCATATATCCTGTATTTGTAATTTTTTTTGAAAGAGGATATAATATACAACTGGATTGTATATCTCCCAAAATGGGTGGATATACAATACCCACTCCCCCTATTATATCATAGCCCATTAGATGGGATAAGAACTAAAAATAAAATTTTGCACTTCTACAATGGAAAATCTGATTATGTGTATATATGAACTTTACAATGAGAAATTTGATTGTGTATATGAGAAATCTGATTGTATATGACCAAAAAAATTATATTCATGAATTTTATTTTTAAATTTTTACAGCTGAATTTTTTTTATAAACAATATATTTGTATAAACAAAAACGTTATTTCCGGCTCCATCCCCTTTTGTACCAGGGCAAACGAGGTCAACTCGTGTACGAGGACCAACATTAGGCAAAGGAGTGCAGAAAAAAATTCATAGGAGAAAGGGGGAGAAATTACATGTCTATGTGAATCGGGTGTTGAACGCAATCACAGGAGGGAATGCCACCCCAGTGACGAATGAGTTGGGCCTTCAAATCAGACGGTTGTGCCCTCTTCAGAGCGTGAAGTCATGGAGAAAAATTGATCAACCTACCAAAGATGCGGTCATCCAAGCGGTGCTAGTATGAGAATAATCTTGCCATAATGTCTTTATTGCCCTATTTATAATTGCATAAATTAATTGTTGTACTAATTCTGTTATTATGTTTGTAGGACAAGTTTGTTATCGGCGATGATTTTGATAATGATGAACAAGTGCAACAGATCCTCGATAGAAAGGCATATTTGCTATACAAGGATTGGAGGTACGTACAATCTAAAGCAAGAGTTCCTCGAACTTGAGGAAAAGGGTGTTGATGACCCCTATAGTCATCCGCCTAGTGGAGTGAGCTTGGAGGACTGGAAATATATGATTGATGTTGCTTGGAAAGATGAATCTCACTTGGTAACAAATTAATTAGAAACTCCATTATTGAAATTAATTTATGTTTTAATATGTAAAAATTGTTCACTAATCTGTTATTTATTTATTTATTTTGTTTGTTCCTATTTTTTTAGAAACGCTCAAGAGCTGGTAAAGCAAATAGGGGTATGCTCCCCTATAATCATACAAGTGGATCGCGGTCATTTCCTATAGCAATGTCGCTTATGGTGAGAAGTTAATTTAGTAATGTAATGGATGATTGATTCTTCTTGATTCTGAATATTACCATGTACTAATTCGTCAATGGAAATTTTCCAAACGTAACAGGCAAATGAGGATGGAGATATAGATTTCCCCGAATTTTATAAGAAAGCACACAAGTCCAAGAAGACGGGAGATTGGATTGACCCCAAATGTGGTGAGCTACATGTGAGTATTGAATGTTGAAACGAAGTGTGATGCATATCAATTAATAAAGTTGTTTTTAATTCCTTCTCCCATCTTGACTTTATTGTTTTCTTGCCATTACAGGATGATATCGTGAATCTACAAGTAACAGCCACCGATGCGGGGTTGCCATTGACCCACGAAGAAATATCAAGGCAAGTGCTTGGGGAAAAAAGAAATTACTTGCGTGGATGTGGGATAGGCCCACAACCCTCTTCCACAGCTTCTAGTGCGGCACGAGCACGTGATAAACATACGGAGTCAATGAGAGCGGAATTGGAGGTTCTTCGTGAGCAGCGTCAAAGTGATCACGAGGAGTTGTTGAAGGAGAAAGAGGAGCGTCAAAGAGATCGGGAGGAGTTATTGAAGTAGAAAGAGGAGCGGCAAAGAGATCGGGAGGAGCTATTGAAGGAGAAAGAGGATCGGCAAAGAGATCGGGAGGAAATTACGAGGGAAAGAGAGCAGCTGATCAAACAAGTCGATGAAGAAAAAAAAGCACGGGAGGCACAACAAGTACAACTCAATCATTTGAACGACGTGGTGTCCCGGCTCACAACCCTATTGGAGGGTTCAGATGGTCATCCTACTATTCGGTAAACAAAATTTTGTTTGACAAGCTAGTTCAACTTCTACAAAAAATATGGATCATATTCACATAGAATACTTTTCTAAAGTTGCTATGCAAATTTTGTTTTTGTTATGTGCTTCCAATAGGTTTTGAGGCATAAAGTGAGTAGATTATACAGCAGCCGACGTGGTGTTTTGGTACATTACACAAAGGACCGTAACCTGATTTCTATAAGGTAACCACATGATTTCAATGAAATATGAAGTTCTGTAAAAGCAAATACGATGAGCCTATGAATATGAGGCAAGTTACTATATTAGCAGTGATATCCAATTGAATGTCATTTCAAATTTAAGACTAATTGCAACAGTCAATTAACTTGGAATGAATTTTGATTTAGTACAATATAAGTAGTACAACTTGACTGGTCTAAAGTGCATGAAAGCCATGATTGGTTCATAGTGATGAGTTTGAGAGAGAAGAGCTTTGGGGTATGTTAGTGGACAACAATTTTAGGTTGGGAGCTGTTGTGGAAAAGGCCATAAACTTAGCCGAAAAAGGCCTTGGACGGCTGAAAAATGAAAGCAGCCTCCGAACCAGTGTAGGGATGGCACGGGTAGCTTCGCTGTGTCAAATAGGACCTATGGGGACAGACATGCTGTAATTAGCACGGGTACGGTGGGATTTGTCGTGGAAAAGGCCATAAACTTAGCCGAAAAAAGGCCTTGGAGGGCCGAAAAATGAAACTAGCCCCCAAACCAGTGTAGGGATGTGTAGACACCCCATTTTTGACCGACCTTAAGACTCAGACGTCACCGATTGAGCGCTTGGTGATGTTGCATATCGTGCTCGTCTAGAGGTTTCAGAGTCTCGGCTGCGAGCCTTACCTCCGGACTTCCGGACTCTTTCGTGCTTTGCCTCGGTTTGCGAACCAAGCTCTGTTTTCTCTGTTTTCTCTTCCCAAAGGGAGGGAGAGGTCTTGTAGATCATCTCTCAGTGGCCGTAGGCTACGTTTCGTGGTCGCAGGCCATTTTTCCCATTTCGGAGCCCGGTTCCCGGTTTTCGGAGCCGTCAGGCCGTGTGCCTCGATTCGGGACCGCCTAACCACCTCCGTTTGCTCCAGTTTTTGGCACACACCTTATTTCCTCCCTTTCGAGGGACACTGTGGTCCGAGAGACCAACTTCGTGGTTGGACACCACTTCCGGTGCCTAACAGCCCACTTTCGGGGCCCCGAATTGCGTGTTTCGGCTCCCGAACCTTCATTTTGCATTTTTGGGCTCCGACCCAAACTTTAGATAGTCATATTTTGAGGTCCTTTTCATGTTTGATTAAGGACCTTTTATTGTTTGAGATCTCCATCTGTCACTTGCCTCTTTACCTCTTTTTAGGCCTATTTTGCACGGTATTTTAGGCGTACTTGTGGGCTGTGTTGGACTTGGTCGTAAACTACAAAGTGTCTTTTTTTGATCCCCTCTTCAACTTTGTTGAAGGGCTCTCTTCGGTTTGAGAACCGCAGCTACCACTTGCCTCTTTGTCTCACTTTAGGCCAATTTTTGGAGGGAAACTTGAAATATTTCCCCCCCCTTTTTTTCCCCCTCTTTTCCAGCCTCTTTTGGCTATAAATACAGCACCCCAGATCTGTGTTGAAGGGTTAGAGATTTTTGTATAAGCCTCTTGTATTATATCTCTCTCTCTCTACACTTTAACTCTCTAAATTTCTCAAGTTCTACACCCCTTTTTCACACCACCACCTAGCACCACACCACCACTTCCATTTCCAGCAGCTTGGGGAGTTTTTCAGAGGCTAGGAGGCAACATTTTTGGTCCAAGAGGCAGCAAAAGGGTTGATCTACAAGGGTAAGTCCATTTCCCCTCTTTTTGGTCTCATTTTTGCAACATTTCTTAGCCCTCTTTGCTTGCTGTTTTGAGCTCCGACCAAAACTAAAAGTAGTGTTTTCTTGAGCTCTTCTTCACCTTTCATTAAGGGCTCAACCCTGTTTGAGCCCTCCATTTGGTACTTGCTTCAATACCCCTTGGTATGTCACATTTTTGCATGAAATTTCTAGCCTGTGTGTGATCTGTTTTTGAGCACAATGTAAACTGTAAGTGGACCTATTTTGAGCCCCTCTTCAACATTGAAGAAGGGCTCAACACTGTTTGAGCCACCCATGATGCACTTGCTTCATAATTCCTCCAATTTACCGTAAATTTGCATGATTTGTTTGGCCTACATGTAGTCTGTTTCGGAGCATGTCATGAACTGTGAGTAGGCTTATCTTGTGTCCCTCTACAACATTTTAGAAGGTATCAACCTTGTTGGGGGTCTCCATGTTATACTTGTCATTATACCCCTCTTTGACCCCCATTTTTGCATGCTTTTTTAAGCTTATCTAGATTCTGTTTTCGGCCATCATCAGAACTGGAAAGAGTCATATTTTGATCTTATTGACATAGTTCATTAAGGGTCTTTGCTGGTTTGATGAATGTTTGGGGTACCTCATGTTACAGCCTTATGTATCCTAGTTCTTGCATGACATTTTTAGCATGTTTTCATACTGAGTTGGGGGATGTCATCTACTGTAAATGTTCATATTTTAAGTCCCTCATCAGTGTTGTAGAAGGGTACTTTTCCATTTGGGCATCGCATGTATCACTTGCTTCAATACCCCTCTTGCGGAGCCATTTTTGCATACTTGCCTAATCCTATGTGTGTTTGCTGTTTAACCCTTTTTATGACTGAAAAATTCTTGTCTTGGGGCTGTCTTGCTACTGTATTTTCATTCCATGTCCATATTGTGCATGCATTGCATAGCTATAGGCCATTTCGGGCGCCTAATATCGCATTTCGGGATCATTCCATGCTTCGGGTGCACTTTGGCCATGTTTCGGGACTGTTTTCCCCCACATTTCAGTGCTGAAACTATATTTGCATGTTTACATATTATATTCCATGCCATTTCATGCCTTAGGGCCATTGCCTCGGTTTGCGTGCCCGTGTGCACGCATTTCGAGGCATCTCATTTTCATCTCATGGCCCCTTATGTGAGTGTGGCTGAGGCTCTCTCATGTTAGTATAAGTCCAATTTGCATTTGGAGTGCCATTTCATGCTTTAGTACCATTGCCTCGGTTTACGTGCCCGTGTGCACGCATTTCGAGGCATCTCATTTTCATCCAACGGCCTCTTATGTGAGTGTAGCTGAGGCTCTCTCATGTTAGTGTAAGTCCATTTTGCATTATGTATGTCATTTTAGTCTCATAGCATTGCGTATGCCATTGCCTCGGTTTGCGTGCCCCGTGTGCACGCATTTTGAGGCATCTCATTTTCATCTATCGGCCTCTTATGTGAGTGTGGCTGAGGTCCACTCGTGTTAGTGTAAGTCCAATTTGCATTGCGTATGCCATTTCATGCCTTAGGATCATCGCCTCGGTTTGCGTGCCCGCGTGCACGCATTTCGAGGCATTTCATTTTCATAGCATTGTGCATGCTAGGATTGTATTTTAGTTGCATTCATGCATATCATGCATATTGCATCGTGTTCGGGATAGGAGTTAGCCCGAGCACGGGAAACGAGGCGCGTTTCATACTCCGAGTGACGGAACGGGTCTCAATTCCCAAGTCACCGACACTCCGGATTACCCATGATGGAGTTAGGTTTTATTGTAGCATTCATCTGCATTCATCCTATATTGAGTTGTGCAATCCGACTCCTCGGCCATCATGCATCGAGATGCGTGATTGGTGGCACGAGGATCGAGGCATGCATATATTTGTGAAATACATTGCTATGCCCCTTTCCTGCTCTCTGTTGCAGCATATCAAGAATCAGCAGTCTTCCGAGGCTTGGCACGTATTTCGAGGAACATTGCAAACAGAGGCTAATTGAGGCATCCTAGTGGATTTCCGAAAAGGCAGCCCAGCATACATCATTCAGCGGAAGTGAGGCAGCCCCTGGCTTGCATGCCAGTTTACAGTTTTTCTTAGTTAATTTGTTAATTAACTAGGAATTTGTATATTATTCGGACTGTATATTTTGGACTGTATTATTCTTTCATTTCGGACTGTATTATTTATTCGGACCCTCTGCGCGAGGGCAATGTTGTAATAAGTGTGGGTGAGTGTGATGTATGTCTTCCAACCCACGTCTTTCTTCCCTTTTATTTATCCGCTTATGATGGTTAGATTAGGGCATATTTCAATTAGCATACAGTATGACAGCATGTTTGCATCATTCATCTGTTTTGCACGCACCGGGCTCGGCGCATCATACAAACTGCATTTGTATTTCAATTCCAAATTGAATACGTGTTAGTTGTAGCATTCCATATGCCATGTTGAGAATAGCCGAGCCTGCTATAGTTGCATCTTTGCATGTGTTGCATTAGGCATTTCTGTATAACTAGGATCATGCATGATTTCTAATCGGTTTTCTGTTTTGGCTTGGAGTACTCGGTGAGTTTTATGCTTTAGCATCCTTGCATGCGTGTGAGTGACTGCCATGAATAGCATGCTTACCATGAGGCTATGTGCTTATGTGATATAACTGCCTTAAATGCCTGTGGGTGGAGGTTGAGTTACTTGGAGTGGAACAAATCATTGACTGTTTGTTTTAAGCCCACTAGATAGTGGCAAAACATTGTTTTCTAAGCCCACCCGAGGGTGGCAAATCCATGTCTTAGCCTACCTGCGGGTAGCACCATCAAACCATTTTCAAAAACAAACATGAAGTGTTTTGTTCTAATTCAGGCGACCCAGTCTATACTTGTATGCTGTGCGCATCACATAGTAACCTAGGCTAATAATCGGAATAAGAACACACAATGTTTTCAAAATAAAATATCATGGTTAGTAGAGGCCGGTCTTTAACCGGGCGAGCGGGGGTGCTCACGAAGTGACCTTCCCCAATTGTACCCAAGTTCCCGAGCCGAGGCAACTTTGGTGATGACGGACACGTGGCCTTTGGCACCGAGTCAGGGTTTCCTAAATTTCCCATTAAAAAACATTTAGGTGGCGACTCTGTATCTGGCAAAGCAGTCCATGTTTGGCACTTTTTTTCAAAAAAATCTGTTTTCCAAACGATTTGCCGGATTTGGACTCTTTGGTTCAAGATTAAGAACCGTGACATTTTGAGTCCTTCGAACTGTAGTGACCCAATATCGAACCGTAACGGGGGGGACTCGCACTCCTCGCCCGGGATGCGTTCGGGGACGTCTACAGGATGGCACGGGTAGCTTCGTTGTGTCAAATAGGACCTGTGGGGACAGACGAGACGTAATTAGCACGGGTACGTTGGGAGTTGTCGTGGAAAAGGCCATAAAGTTAGCCGAAAAAGGCCTTGGAGGGCCGAAAAATTAAAGTAGCCACCGAACCACTGTAGGGATGGCACGGGTAGCTTCATTGTGTCAAATAGGACCTGTGGGGAAAGACGGGACGTAATTAGCACGTGTACGTTGGAAGTTGTCGTGGAAACTGCCATAAACTTAGCCGAAAAGGGCCTTCGAGGGCCGAAAAATGAAAGCAGCCCCCGAAATGCTATAAAGCTACACAAAAAATATATTAAAGCTTATATTGACTTTCAAAGTTGAAAGATAAGAAACTTGACATTTACCACAAGTGTTGACTAGTTTCTATTGCAATATTTAAACTGCATCTATTGTTAGCATTTGCTTTGAACCTCTCTTTTCTTTTGATGAAGTTGTGATGGCATATATTAAAGCTTACAAAAATATATGTTGTATAAGCATCTCTATATATGTACATTTATGAATAAAATACATACATATTCACACATTAGACTAAACTTGACTTCGGGCTCATGCTTGACTTGGAAAGTTTCTTTGCACTTTAAATGTACACTTCGAATACAATTTAAAGTGTAAAGAAAGTATATTGAAATTCCTAAATTCAAACTATAGTTAAATACAATTTCAATTACAATTGACATCATTGCAATTTGTGTTTTGTAGATGGCTATAACTTTTTGTTTACAATGGAACTAATGGGTGTAATTTTTGTTGTGTAGATGGCTTTTAGCATTGACATGTGGATCTTCTATTTTTTTGTCCGGAAGATCATGCACAGTTGTGCAAATTTCGGAAGCTTTTTGGCGTCCTATACTTTTTGTGTGGACTGTGGACCAATCGTACATATAATTTTTGACGGGATACATAGTATTTTTGGAGCTTCTACTAATTGCTCTATTCGTATAGAATCAATGACAGGGTACATAGGTCATTCACATTTGCTGTTGCTCTACATGTATTAATTGCTCAGGTGATATATACGTACATTACCTTTTGTCATGGTACATATTACCATGGTAATTTGTATCTTGGCAAATGGTCATTACAATGCGTAGTACAGTAAAAATGTTGTGTACGACATTGTTTTGGTAACGTATTTGGAATGTATGACATTTTTATTTGTAATTGAAATATATATAGTTGGTTTCTATATAAGTTTACATTAGCAGGTGTTCTTTTTTATTTGATGGTTGTAAGTGAAACATGCAATACGGAATAGGTGATAATATATGTAGGTTGTATACCTATTACAGGTTGCGGTGGATACAGGTTCTAACAAAATTTATTCAAATGAAAAAAAAATAAAAAATGACGTTTTTGGTGACTAAACAATTAGTAGCCAAAAAAGAAATAAATCTTATGGCGACTAAATATTTAGTAGTTAAAACAAACTGAAACACTTTTGGCGACTAAATATTTGGTAGCTAAAAAAACTCGAAACACTTTTGGCGACTAAATATTTAGTAGCTAAAAATCAATTCATTTTTGGCGACAACAATTGTAGTTGCCAAAACAAATAAAACACTTTTGGCGACAACACTTTCAGTCGCCAAAACATAATAAAAAGGCATACCCGACTAAAAAGTTTAGTAGCCAAACAACAGTGACACTTTCAGCGACTACATATTTAGTAGCTGAAATAATAGTATTGGCGACAAAAGCTTTCGTCGCCGTAAAGATTTCCAGTTTTGCGACAAAATATTTAGTAGCTAAAGAAGTGAGTTAAACAAATTAACAGACCCTTTGGGCGACTAATCTGTTGGTCGCTAATGTGAGTCATCGGCGACTAATACTACTTTCGTCGCTAATAGCTGTTAGTTTTGGCTACTAAGGTGGTAGTCGGTAATTTTGTAGTGCTTTTGGCGACTAAATATTCTTTAGTCGCTAATACCTTCGGCGACGATATATCCCCGACAAAACTAGCGACCAAAGTATTTGGTCGGCAAATCCTTTTGGCAACTAAAATCAGTACTTTTGGCGACTAATATTTTAGTCGCCAAAAGTGTGTTTTCTTGTAGTGTATTATTATTATTATTGTTATTATTATTATGATGATTGTAGTGATCCGTGACGTTTTGTTAAACTCCCTGGCTAGTGTAGATATGGGTTTATTAGTTTCCAACAATGATAGAGAGTTTTAATTTTGGAGCTTTAAAAGAGCTCCAATAATGTGGCAAGAGAAAAAAAATAAAAAAATAAAAATATAGGCACACACATCACATCACATCACATGTGAGCCCCACTCCTTGTTATATCACTAGAACTCTCTTTAGAGTTTCAAAATTAGAACTCTCAATCTTTATTCATTTTATAGTTAACAAAAAAACCAAGATCGATTTTTTTTATTTTATTTTTTTTAGCATAAAACGATTGATAGGATTTAATTCATCTACTTTTAAGCGGATAGTATGAACAAATGGATATAGATGAAAAAAATATAAATAAAAAATATAAAAAAATAAATCTGCTTATGTTTAGACAGACGGCGAATGAAAGGCCATGACCATCCGACCTAACCTGATCAGTGAACTCCCTAAGAAAATAATGATATATTTTTATACTTTGTATGTTAAAAAATAATATAATAGAAAAGTTCGAATACATTTTATTTAGTAATAATATTAGTTACTTATAAAATATAAAAGTTTGCCTTTTATTTTAATTATAAAAAACTGGAGAATAAAAATTTTTAGACTCAAATAAGGCTCAAAAAAACTAAAAATTTGCTCTAAAATGGTTTTTAAAAAAACACAACATAATAAAGTCTAAACTGCCACATCAATTATATCTATCCATTAACCTACATGTTCCGTCCAATCTGCATTCGTTAATTAAGCAGACAGATACATATTATTTTTTTCAATCCATGTAAATTCGAACTGATGATTAATGAAAGGCGACCCCATAGTCAAGATAGAATTTGAGACAGAAATATAAACGTGTAAGTCCTATTAAAGTAAAGTCAGGAAGACTTACGTATAGGTCCTACTAAGTGAAATTATTGTCCAATAAATCTTATAATAATTAATGATATTTTTCATTATACACAATTAAAAACGTCACTAATTGTTAATTTTAAGCAACAATTTAAAAATTGTCATAAAAATGTCGCTAATTATAAGTTTTAGCAACAGTTTAAAAAAATCGTTACAAAAAAGCGTCATTAATTTTTAACTTTCAACGACAATTTGAAAATTGTCACATAAAAATGTCACTAATTGTAAGTTTTAGCAACAATTTATAAAAATCGTGACAAAAAAAGTTACTAATTGTCATTTTTAGCGACATACGTAAAAAATTATCACAAAAAATATTTTTTTGCAGTGAATATATTAGAATTTATTTTCAATATGATTTGATGAAAATTAAATTCAACTATTAAGACTTATTAGTAATTGATGCTAAAGTTGTGAAATAATATTGGTCAAAGATAAGGAGATGGGTATGGAAGCCTCATCAGTTAGACCTTAATAGTCAAAAGCAGTAAGCTTCAACTTAATTATTAGGGGTACTTACCAATTAGTCCTATTCACTAGACTTATTTATCTACAGGTCCTAACTAATAAATTTAATACTATAAAAATAAGAGAGTGATAAATTTATCACTAAAAATTATTCATAAAAAAAGAGACTGATAAATTTATCACTATAAATTATTCATAAAAAAAGACTGATAAATTTGTCTTTATCACTTAATAATTATATCAAATAGGACTTAATGGGTAATAAGTCTCAAAGTAGGACCTATTGGGTAATAAGTCTCCCAAATAGGACCTATTGGTAGTTTACCCTAATTATTAATTATCATATTCTAAAGTTTAAAAGATAAGTAAAATATAAAAATCTAAGGATATAGTAATTAAGAATATAAATTATATTGAAGAGGTTTCATTATATTATTTAATACTAAATTTAGTAATTTTTGTAATTTTAAAAAATTATAAATTTACAAATATGTGATGAAAATCATTCTTTATAGACATAAAATGGAGATTATCAAAAATCCGTCAATTAAAAATTAAAAAGTAGTTAAGTTGATGATATATCTATTCTATGTTGATATTGCCATCACATTCACATGGGATGCCAATAGATAGGTAAGGACCAACCAACCAACCCACTGAATTGATGGCTGAGAGGAAGGAATGACATGACAATGGCCAAACCACCAAACATCTAACAGAGAGAGAGAGAGAGAAATGAAACTTTAAAGATAGTAACCAGGAGAACATGGTCATCTTCCTTCCTGATTCTCTTCTTGGTCCTGAAACTGTCAGCAGGACAAGATGAGTGCACCCCAACAATATGCGCAGACCACGGTCCAACCATCCGATTCCCAATTGTCACAATTAAATATAACATGATATATAATTAAAATTTCATAAGTCATAATTAATATAATGTCATAATTAAATAAAAAAATTAGTTACAATTAAAAAAGAAAATTAGCCTCATTTTTTAAATATAATAATTTGGTAGTCTATTAGAATATCTAAGTTAACTTTCTTTCTCATATCTTGTCTGAATATCAACCAGTTATTTTATTTATATATCATTGAATTTAAAAAATGGACTTATGTATCATTTTTTAATCAAATTATAAGTGTTTCATTTTTATTTTTTAATTAAGGCCTTGTTCAAGATTTAATATTTTTGCTGACTTTTTAATTTATTTAGCCAAAGAAAAAAGTGTTTAAAAATGATTTTTTTTTTGTTTATAATTGTATAAAAAAAAGTGAATAATAAGTTTGCATGACTTCTTTCTTAGTGATTTTTTTAGTAATTTGTTATTTATTTATTTTTATTTTTTTACTTTTTTTAACAAGGGAAATTCTATGGTATATACCCTTTTAGGGTGTGTACCATATACACCTTTAGTTACGATTTTTGTGCTCTTAATTATGATCTATTGTGTTGTTAATTATGACATGTTATGTTATTAGTTATGATATTATTTTGATTATGATTCAAGTGTTATTTAATTATACCTCTTATGATATTTAGTTATAACTCAATTTTTATTTATTTTTAGTTGCGACTCTCATAGCATTAAATTAGAGTTAATTACTTAAAAGTCTTATTTACAAATGTTATGGTAGTTCAAGTCTTATATAAGATTTTTTGAACCAATAAATCCTATTTAGTAAAAATGAGAATATTATCAGTTTTTCCTAATTTTTGAAACTAAGAACATTATCAATTTTGCATAATAATATTTCAGATAATTATTTCACTAACTGATGAAAAAAAAAAATAGAGCATGAGATTATATGTTTTTGCCCTTCTACTTTTTAGTTTGATTCAATTATCCAATAAAATTAAAAACATTATCAGTGTTTGCATTTTAATTTTTTATTTATTTATTAGTTTTGCACATCAATTTTCCCTCATCTTACTCCTTTATAGATACAAAATTTTCAGTCTTTTTTATGCACATAATTTTTTTTTTCAATTTGAAAATTGATATTTTAAAGTTATGAAAATCAAAATAAATGTCAAATTATCATGTTCCTTTATAGACAATCATAAATGATGAACAATCATTATTTTAAAGACAATTCTAACTATTAAAAATTTAATGGGACTTGAAGGTCCAAAAAATCTTAATTAAAAAAGTTCATAAATTAGAACTCATGTATAAATGCCCCATTAAATTATGCCATTTGTGATGGTCACATTCACAAATGACATAATTGCATAGTATTTCACAATTACCAAAGATGGATCACTAATATGATATTTCAAAACTAATTAATAATAAACTATTATTGGACAAAAGGAAATTTTATAATATGTATTCCCCTTTTAAGGTTTTATGACCGGTTGTGATCATTTATAACTTAGAGGGGAATTTTTACCGAACAAATGGGCCGAGCAAGATCCAGTTTGGGCCCTGTTCTTGACCTAACAACCAAGCTGGAAAAACACTCAGGTGTTGGGCCGAGATGTCTAATTAGTTTGGACCAAGGGTGGAGTTCAATCAAACGGTAGCCTTACTTTCGGCCGAGCTGAGGGACGGCCAATGATTGGCCAAGCTCTGGATCTAGACGGAATTTGTCTGGATGAACAGAATACGACCGAGCTAAGGAGTGGCCGAGGTCGGCGACTCTGCCACGAGCGGGCTAACCGTGTTGGCCATGATTCGAGGCCGAACAAGGTTGGCTTGGATGAGTTTACCTATCTTGACTGAGCTAAGGGTGACTAGTTGGGCACCTTTGATCTAGGCCGATTGGAAATAGCTGGCCTTGAAGGGTGGACAACATCGCATTGGGCTATAGACAGCTCGGCGGGAGTTGCCACGTGGCCTAATTGGAGTGAGAATGAGGGAACCCGTCATCTGTACGCGTCAATAATGTTTGGCTGTTTTGTCAATGTTGTTTGGTAGTATTGACGTGTACACATATAAGGAATAAAGAAAGTAGTATAACTACTCGTCTAGCAAAGGACGACAGAAGTAGTGTGTGCACAACCTTGAGAGGCAAGGCAACAACCTAGATAAGGCACACAACCTCATACTCAGAAAGGTGTAAGTGAATTCTAACGACTGTCTCTCTTTCTCTACATTCCTTCTCTCTCTAAAGGGTGGTAACTTTGATCGTCGGAGGGGTTTTCCAGCAACACACCCGTCAAGTAGTTCACCGTCGTTGTGCTTTTAGAAAGTAAAGTGTCGTTCGGAGCAAACAAGCTTGGTAGCAAGGTGTACGGGTGACGACAAATATTTCCTCCCCATACAATAACCTTTTGTTATGAGTTAAATAATATATAGTTATGACTTAATGTATTTGTGAAATTTTATTTATTTATTTATTTTCTGACTCATTATGAATTATAATATATTATTATTATTTTAATTATAATATGATATCTGTAGTGGTTCGTCATGACGTTTTGATTCCAACTCCCGTGGTAGTGTAGATATAGGTTTCATATAGTCAACAAAAACCAAGATCCATTTTGCATAAAACGACCGGCAGGAATTAATTCATTTGTTTTTAAGCAATTTCGATAGTATAAACGGATAGATATAGATGAATTTTTTTTAAATTTGTCTATGTTTAGATGGATGGTGAATGAGAAGTCACCACCATCCAACCTAACCCCATCCGTAAACCTCTTTAAAAAATAATAATATATTTTTATGTTTTGTATTTAAAAAATGACATTTTACTTAGTAATAATATTATCTGTTTTTAAAATATAAAACTTTAACCTTTTAAAATGAAGAATAAAAAATTTTAAATTCAAATAAGGCTCAAAATAGTAAAAATTTATTTTAAAATAATTTTAAATATATATATATAAAATAATAAAATCTAAATAGACAAATCAATTCAAATCCATTCGTTAACCTGCCTACCCTGCTTAATTTGCATACATTAACTAAACGAACAAATATATATTATTTTTTTTAATCCATTTAAGTTCGGAGGTGGAGAGAAGGTGACCCCCATAGCATAACCACGATAGAATTTGAGACCGAAACTTAGGCCTCGTTTGGCAAGTGTCCATTTTAGTTAAAAAGTCAAAAAGTTACTAAAAAAATCAAAAAATCAACAACCTATACAAAAAAGTCAAAAATTCTATTTTCTCTCTACTTTTTGCACATCTTTTCGTAAAAAGTCAAAAAGTCATCTTAAACATACTAGATTTTTTTACATCACATTTTAACTAAAAAGTAAAAAAATTACTAAAAAAACATATTTCCAAACGAGGCCTTAAACGTGTGGGTCCTATTAAAGTTAAGTCCCTATAGCATAACCAAGATGGAATTTGAGACAAACGTAAACGTGTGGGTCCAATTAAAGTAAAGTCAAATAATCTTGGTCAAAGACAAGGAGATGGGTATAGAATCCTCATACGTTAGACCTTAATTATTCAAAAGTAGTAAGCTTCAAATTAATATAAATAAGGGATAAAAAACTCTTTTATAATTTTGCTTAAATTTTTTTTATAAATTTTCTCATAAAAAAATATCTCAATGAAGCATAATATAATATTTAAGAATATTTCAATATCACAAAAAATTTTCTTCTTTTCTTCTTTTGATTCATTCGTCAGACTCAAGGCTAAGCCAATCCTGATGTTCTATATCCTTTTCTTTCAGGTATGAGGATCGCTGATGATCTCCGTGAGGGGCCCCTGATTGATCACCTCATGCAGGAAGAGGATGGTGATCGGTACCACGGGGTCGGCGACTTCATTACATTCTTGCAGACTCGTGTTATGGCTCCTCTTACCAGGGGTGTAGTTCGTGCACTTCCTAAAGCTACTGCCGTCGTTGTCAGAGATGTTCCCGCTGTAGCTCCCATTCCTAGGCTTCCTACGATTCCGACTGAGGTTGTATACATGCGACCAGACGGGGTGATTGAGCAGATCCCTCTTGAGCACATTGAGGAGAAGATCACTAGTTGGTGGTTGCTCCTGGCGTCGAATAGGTATATACTCCCTCTATATTTATGCCCACTGTGCTTTACCACTTTGTTTCACATTCTCAAGTCCTCTCTCTTTTGCAGGTGCATATAGGGTATATTGATGACCTTCTTCGGACGGTTGACTAATTGCTCCTCATACTGAGGAGGAGACAGACTGCTCTGGTTACTCACGGGATCGATTTACACTTTGTCCATAGTCCACTATTGTTGCAATCTTGCTCACCATGCTATTGAATCTATTCTGATATCTGTACTCTTTGCAGCTTGAGCCAGCACCAGCTGCACCTGCAGGACCTCCTCCAGCTGGGAGAATGAGAGAAAGACGGGCCCCAGTGAGAAGTAGAGGATGGGCTGATTGGGAGAGAGGTAGAGTGAGACGACGCTCGCCCTCTGAGGATACCTTTGATGAGTACATGACCCTTGAGGATAAGGGGGATGACGTCGACATCCAGTGTAGTAGTGCTAGTGATGATAGTGGTACACCTTCCCCATAGCTGAGGATGAAAAGGTCCAGGATGGGTTGATTTGTTTCTTTTTCTCTTTTTTGCTTTGTAGTTAGGAACTATGTAGCTTCAAATAGACCTTTTGTTTTGTTTTTGAAGACTTTTCTTTTGCTTTTGTTTTTGTAAAATAGTGATCGGGGTTAGACCTAACAGTTTATGAAAAGAAAACATTTTGATGGTTTCTCCTTACATAGCATGTGATGAATGGCATAACCCTTGTATATCAACACTTTACAAGATTTAAAAACTGTGAATGATCACTTCGAATTCATTCTTGAATCGGATAATAACCTACCACCAGAAAAAATGCAAAATACAACTCGATAATGGAAAAACGAAATAAAAACAACCTAAAAACACCAAAAAACACTTACTGGGACCAAGACTAGACTCAAACCAAAAACAGCAGTATGCCTTGCCAAAGCGGACCTCCCTTGCAAACATTCTATTTTGGCCACACATTAAGACACGGCCGGGCTCAAAAAGGCACGACTGGGCCCCATTAGGGCACGACTGAGTCCAAAAGGGATGTCGGTCAGTGTGATCCAACTGTCTTATACTGCTCTTTCTCAAACACTATAAAAGGTGTTCCTATGCTTTTTTGGGCAGAATAGCAAGTCTTTGGTATTTTGCTTTTAAGATGGAGATTTTACTCAACAATAGGTTTCGAGATTGGAGAGCCACTTTGGATGGCTCGGAAAAAGTGAACTTTCGCGGTTTTGGCATAAACGCTCTTTTTCCTTTGAGCCGTACTTTGCTTTGTTTTCCGTTCCTCCATGTCGTTGTTCGATGCAAGAACCCAGTTACACATGTATTTCACTTTGGGGCCCAAGAAATGTGCCCTACACTCTAAGAATTTTAATCTTTAATGGAATCCCGACGTGATGAGGAGATTATGCCCCAGTCCCGTTTTGGCCATGCACGGGTGTAGACACCCCATTTTTACCGTCCCTAAGACTTGGGCATTTTCTTTTGAACAACCCATGATGAAAATTGAAATATGCCATTTTATGAATTTCTCAGTCGAAAAATTAAATTGAAGCTTTAATCCCAAACCTCACCCATTTTGGCCAAATTATTTTATATCACTAATATTTTATTAATTTGTAGTATTTTATAATTTTATATATTTTTATGTAATTTTATGTGTGTGGGCATATTTTTAAGTGTTTTTATATAAATTAATATAAATAGTATATTTTAGATATTTTACAAACATAACATAATAAAAAAAAAACAAAAAACAAATAAAACTAAATAATTAATAAAAAACAAAAAAAAAACAAATGTCAATTCGGTGCGGTGATGCTTTATGTGTGGAGAAGTGAGTGTGTAGTGTTATGATTCAAAGGGGACATACAACACATGAAAAAAAAAATGGTGGGGAAGAGTGAATTCAAAAGAAATCATAAAAAAGAAAAAAAGGGGAGATATGAGATAGGTTGGTATGAATGATGAAGTTTTGGGTGGGTGTTCTTGGGTGCTGAATTCGGTGGAAACTCTGAGGGAAAAAAAACAAGACTGAGAGGGATGTGCTCTCTCTCTCTCTCGAGGTGGGGGGT
Source organism: Camellia japonica (assembly GCA_030407325.1). NCBI lineage: Eukaryota > Viridiplantae > Streptophyta > Magnoliopsida > Ericales > Theaceae > Camellia > Camellia japonica. Next base: position 121,256,501 of record JAPPVO010000002.1, on the reverse strand, counting down.
GGAAGAATAAAAAAAAAAAAAAAAGAGATTCAAGACAATACACAGCAAGAGGAGACCACAAGAGGAGAGAGGACTTTTTCTCTCTGGGGGAACACCCATTCGACTCTCTCTCTCGGTTTGGAGGAGAGGAGGAGGGGAGAAACACATACAGTTTGGGGGAAGGAGAGAAGAGACAGGGACTCAGGGGGCTCTCCCTCTCTCTCAAAAATGAATACACACGGGTAGAGAGAGGGAGGAGGGACGGCACACACCCATACCCATACATCTCACTCTCACTCCTCTCCAGCCATGAGAGGCTGATCAAATTGTGTTGTTTCACCTACACACTCAAGACACAACCCAGATACACTCACTCTCATTCACAACACACAACACCCAAGGGGGATTCATCAATCTCTCTCTCTCTCTCTTATCACGGACACAAGAGACACACATGAGGAGAAGATAGACGGCAACAGCTGGGAGGAGGAGAGGAGAACACACCACCGCAGCCACCATCGTGGCCATCACACACCACACCACACACGGCCATACTCACTCACTCCATACACACACACACGGGCACACACCCAGCAGCTCAAAACACACACTCATGCACACTGCTGCACACACACACCATTGACATACACCATACACACACACACACGAGCACACACCCAGCAGCTCAAAACACACACTCATGCACACCTTTCACACACACATACACAGACCAAGCATACACACACACACCCACATACCATACACACAAACACACACTCATGCACACGGACACCTCCCATGCACACCCACACACGGCATGCACACACGCACACAGCTCACACCATATACCCACAGACCATCCACTCAACACACCCACACACTACATACGACATGAGAGCCACAGACAGAGCAATACACACGGCATGAGAGCCACATACAGAGCAACACATACGGTTTTAGAAGGAGAGAGAGCACACACACCCAGCTAACACACACACCTCTCTCTCACCCACGGCTCTCACACACGCCACTCACCCACGGCTCTCACCTCTCTCTAGCTGGTCTCTCACGAGACACACCCATCACAGCAGGCACACAACGCCAAACCCATGCACCATACCACCACAGCAGCAGCACACTATCCACTCTCACCACACCACCACGGCAAACCCATAACACACACCCATACATCCATCCCACAACACACCCATACATCCACTCCATATACACGGACACACGGCAAACCCATAACACCACACCCATACATCCACCCCATAACGGACACCTCCCATCCACATACCATACACACAAACACACACTCATGCACTCTGCCATCCTCACCCATTGATACACTCACCATGCACACACGGCAGATACCAAACGGACCTCTCTCTCTCTCTTGTGTGTTTCTCTTCTTAGGTTGAGTGATATGTCAGGCAGTTCGGGGCGATCAAAACACAGTGCTAGAATTATAGCTCAGACCACCGTAGATGCAAAGCTTCATGCAGATTTTGAGGAGCCGGGCCGTCCCCGCTGCCACTCCATGACCGAGCCACCATCTCAATTAACTAATTGATGTTAATTAATTAGTGTAGTCCTAGAATTAGTTTAGTTAATTAATTTATTTAATTAGAATTTGATACTTACTTAATTCGTTAGTATAATTAATCAGTTACTTCATTAGAATTTTATAATTAATTAAATTAGTTAGTTATTTAATAGATTATTTAGCTTCGTTATTTAATTGGTTATTTACTTAGATTAGTTCTTTAAATTAGTTACTTCATGTTGTAATTTAATTAGTTACACCCTAGTTAAGTAATTTAGTTAGCTAGCTAGTTCATTCGGACCCTCCTGCGTGAGGGGGCATTTGGACATTCGGACCCTCCTGCGTGAGGGCAAACAAATTTGTAATAAGTGTGCGTGTGTGTGTGCATGTCTTCCAACCCCACGTCTTTCTCCCTTTTATTTATCAGCTTATGATGGTTAGTTTAGAAGCATCATGTTTAATTTTGCATATTCATATTTGCATCCACTTGTATTGCATGCACCAAGGCTCGGTTCATCATCCAATTCGCATTGTTGTTTAAATACTTCTCTGAATATATGCTTAGACCGCATGCGATCAATTCATTTCATATGCCATATTAGTAGCCGAGTCTAGTAATTGCATATCACATGTGTTGTATAGTTAGGAATCATGCATATTTTCTGACTTTGTTTTGTAGTTGTTCGCGGGACGTCGGTAAATATGTGAGTTGTTATGCTTTAGCATCCCGCTTGTACATAATTTTCTTATTATGTTTGCATCCTACCATGAGGCTAATTGCTTAAATGATAAACTATTTGAATGCCTGTGGATGAAGGCTTGTTGCTTAAATTGGAATGATTCAACGAATGTACGTTTTAAAGATTCACAAACCTAAGCCCACCTAAGGGTGGCAAATTCAAACCCTTTTCGAGAAACAAACATGAAATTGAATTGTTCCAATTTGAGCAAACTAGTCTATACCTTGTATGCTTCACATAATAAATTTTAGGATTTATTAAATAATCAGAATAAGAACATATATTGTACATAAGAATCACATCATAATTAGTAGAGGCCGATCTTTGATCGGGTGAGTGGGGTGCTCATTATTGACCTTCCCCTCTCATACCTAAGTTCCCGAACCAAGACACTTTGGTAACGACGGACTAATGGCCTTTGGCACGAGTCACGGGTTTCCTAAATTTCCCATAAATATTTAGGTGGCGACTCTGAAATCTGGCAAAGCAGTCCATTTTTGGCATTTGATTCAAACATCGATTTTCCAAAAATAATTGCCGGATTTGGACTCTTTTTGTGTTTCCACTGTTTCACATTGCACTTGTGAAATCAGATTCAGAACCAACACAAGTGGAGTCCGAACTGTAAGGGCTATTTCATTCTTCCGAAAGGGGGCGCGAAAAGCCGAGCTACAGTTTCTGGCGACTCTGCTGGGGATTTAGAGAACTTGACTTGAAATTTATGATGTGAATTTTTATCGAAATTTATGATGTGAATTTTTATCTACATTTATATGTTCTTTGCATTGCATTTGCATTGGTGCGCCTAAGTCCCTGTGTTTGCCATCTGTTATTCCTGGACGGTTTGCCGGAGGCTTGCCTACAAAGCTTGCCAAAAGGCTGACCGGTCATGGGCTCTGTCAAGTTGGGAACACAACCCTTAGATCTGGACTACCGCTGTACTGTTTGATCCTCCTTTCACTTCTCGGTGTTAGGTGTGAGAGGTATATTAGGTAGTCTTGCTGAGGTACCCTTTTTGACCAATCGGCCTAGCTGCATATAGTAAAGCCATAGTGACTATTCCAACTTAGGACAGGATGCCACCCATTTGTAGGATGTTGTGAAGCCGCTTGTTTGAATAGTGAACCCTAGATCATTTCAAAAGCTAGGACAGGATAACCCCACCCTCCATAGGGGTGTTTGTTCTCTTTCCTGCTATGTGTTCTGTGCAATTTTGGATCTATACAGGGGTTCTCAAATTCTGAACAGTGGTTCAGGCATTTCAGTTTGTGGGATTGAGTTCAGTGTGTCAGTATGAGGTAGCAGTACTCAGTGATCAGTTGAGTCGAAACGCTGCTAAAATTCTGATTGGAGGTCCCATTGTTTTTTTTTAGTTGGCAAACATGGCTTCAAAAAAGAAAAAAAAAATCAAATCATTTTGTTTGTGTCGTTTTAGTAATTGTTGTTTTGCTAAAAAAAATTTTTCAAAAAAAAATAATAAAAAAAATAAAATGGGAATGGGGTTTGTTTTCTTTTGTGTATATAAAATGTGTTTTTGTTTTTTGAGTATATATATTTAAAAAAAAAAAAAAATTTTTTTTTTGATATCCCACAAGTCCACCAGTGTAAATAATAGAACTTGTCGGCTATCCGACCATTTCTGTAATTGGGGAGTAACCACCTGATGCTTTATTTTGAATGTTGTGGATGGCCCACATGTTGACTGGCAATTTGAGAATGGTTTTATTCTGAGTTCTGAATTGAGTATTAAGTCTAAGTTTGATTCCACCAAGTTTGTAGAGTTGGGATCAGACTCGAGTCATTCTAGTGAGTCAAAGTCTGTTGATTTCGAGAGTGCTAACCTAGACATTTATGTCCTGTCTAGATCTTCTTTGTCTTTTTCTTTTGAGTCTGTTGTCATTGTTGTGTTGAGTCATAGTCTCTTTCCAATAAAGCCCAAAAAAAAAAAAAAAAAAAAAAAAGTTGCCATAGAGTCTGCCTACTTCTCTGTGCCTTTAAATCATTGCATTGACCAACGTTTTTCAAAAATTTTTTCAAAACGCTGATAAAACAAAGAGGAAGAATTTCCTCGGGATTTGCAAATTTTGATCAACTGAGAAGAAGAGAGGTGTACTAAGCCCTTGATGAATAAAATCATTTTTGTTAATGTGGGTACTGAGAAGGATCCTGGCTTGGTCCAAATTGGTTCTATCTTGTCTTCGTAAGAGTACGAGTGATTAGTCACTTTGTGAAAAGATTTCAAAAAACTGTTTTTGCGTGGTCCTACGAAAACATGCCTGGAATTGATTATACAGCATAGGATCCCTCTTGACTCGTGGTCCAACCTCCTTAGCTCCTTAGCTTTCAAACCGTGATTTGAAGTATCCCATGATCAATCAAAGTGTAAGGCTTGCATAGCCGAATTGGAAACAGCCCTTGAACTAGGGGCAATGATGTGATTCAAATGGAGACAGCCTTTCAACTAGGGGCAATAAGGTCGAATGTGATCCAGATTGAAAATAACCCTTGAACTAGGGGCCATGATGTGATTCAAATGGAGGCAGCCCTTCAACTAGGGGCAATAAGGTCGAATGTGATTCAGATTTGAAACAGCCCTTGAACTAGGGGCAAAAGTGTAAGGCTTGCATAGTTGAAATGGAGGCAACCCTTGAACTAGGGGCAATAAAGTATCACCCTTGAGAGGCTCGCTGGACCGAAAACCCGAAAGGGCGACCCAGGCAAAAGTTAGAGCACAAAAAAAAAAAAAAATGAAAAGCTCGCAAGGTTGAAAACCCGAAAGGGCGGCTTTGGCAAAAGTTAGAGCGTAAAAGGAGAGTGTCAATACTCGAGTGAACCTTAGCCAAAACTATGTAGGGCCTGTGATTCAGATTGAAAGCAACCCTTGAACTAGGGGCAAGAAGGTCAGATGTGAGTTAGATTTGAAGCAGCCCTTGAACTAGGGGCAAAAGGTTGGAGGTGATCAAAGAGTTAAAACTGAATCGTTTCCCAATGAAGACCGCCTAGAAAGGCAAACCCAGAAGTTGAGAGAATGAATTTTATTATTGAAGGACAGTCGAGTTCCTATCCACTACACTAGGGGCAACACTAGAGGCAAATTCAGACCCAATTAGCCTAGTCCCTACATCATCATATCTACTGGTCAAGTGTAGCAGTCGTTCTTATAGATGGCCTACAGATTTCACACCTAATCAACATGGACAAAGTAAAATGAAAATAACCCTTGAGAGGCTCGCTGGGCCGAAAACCCGGAAGGGCGACCCAGGCAAAAGTTAGAATAAAAAAAAAAAATAATAAAAAAAAAAAAAAATTGAATGAAAAAATATATAGAAAAAAAAATAATAATAAAAAAATGAAATGATGATGAAACAAAAAAGGAGAGTGTTAATACCCGAGTGAACCTCAGCCGGAACTACGGTGGCCTGATTCCTATCTTTGGGATACGTAGGTAGCTTCATCTTGAAGTTCGGCCTCAATAATTTTTCAACTCAGTCATTCCGTCCATGTTTGATTGGTGTATCTTTAGTCGACTTGGTTGTCCTATCCGTGTTTAATTGGTGTATCTTCGTTCGCTCAGTTCAGTTGGTTCGCTTCAAATTGATTCAGTTCGGTTTGGTTCGGCGGTTTGGTTCGGTCCGGTTTTGCTCGGTTTCATTCGATTTGGATCGGCTCGGTTTGGTTATGGTTTGGGACTATGCACCCCAATAATTGATTCCATGTTAGTTGAGTAGTGGCCATTTGTAAAAATAAGTTTTGATTAATTTGAATGAAGCTGACTATTTTTTCTCGAAAATTGTTCCATTTTTTTCAAAACTTGGACTATTCTTCGGATTTGAAAAGGGAAAATTTTCAGTGCCCACAATTTAGCTTACATGATTTGAAACAGAAAATGGAATAAGTAGGCTAATCTAACTCTCATGTTGATCAAAACATTTTACAAAAAAAACAAAAAAAATCAAAATAAAAAAAAATCAAAAAAAAAAGAAAAGAAAAAAAAGAGGGCAATGAATTAGGGCATATTTGAGTTAGTGATTCTATCTTCTCCCCCACTCGAGTCAACTCGTCCGTGTATATTAGTGTGTCTTCATACCAGTCAGTGTATTTATACCAGCCAGTGTATTTATACCAGTCAGTGTGTACTCATACTAGTCAGTGTATTTATATCAATCAAGGTATTCATACCAGTCCAGTCAGTGTGTATAAGTATGTTTCTTTCATACCAGTCAGTGTATTTTATACCGGTCTGTGTTTGGATTGTTTTATTTGTTATCTTACGTTTTTATTCAGGTCAGTATGGATCAATGTCCAATTCAGAGTTCAAATTTAATCACTCTCAAATTCAATCAAACAAAAGTATTTTCAAACTCAAAGTGATGTGCCAGTCACGCCATTGAGATACAAAACTAAAATTTTTTATTACAGTCAAGGGAGGACATCCCCGATTACAGACTACCAAAAACAAAAAAAAAAAAAAACAAAAAATACAGAGACTTCAAAAAAAAAAAGAAAGAAAAAAAGAAAAAAAGAGAAACAGCAAGCCCAAAAAAAAAAAAAAAAACAACAACAACAAACCCAGAAAAAAAAAAATACAAAGTCCAGAAAAAATAAAAAAAAAAAAAAAAAAAAAAATCATTGTTCTTCTTCTTCTTCTTCGCCGGTGCCGGCCACATGCCAGCTTCAGTTACTCGGCTCTTCCGTCGCCGAGCTCTTCCTCTTTTTGTCATCGGCCTTCGAAGGCCCTGCCTCAATGTTTCCGGCAAAAGAGTTCACTTTTCGCCGACCATCAAAGGAAAAGTACGCCGGCGCTCCGAACTGGTCCAGACAAATGGTCTGTCGTTTTACCTCTCTACTCTCCATGGAGGTAGTCTTCCGTTTCAGTTCTTTGTTCTCTGCCTTCAGCGCACAAACCTCCGCTCGTGCATCTCTATACATCTGCTGAAGCTGATTAAGCTGGGCATTCACCCGATGTAGCTCACTCGTTCTGTTTTGCAGACGGTGAGACAAATTAGTGACCGCGGCCACTGTTTCCATACACGACTTCAGCGTGAGGTGGTTAGCATCAATATCAGTTTGAGCAGCCAGCACTTGCTCAACTGTTAGGGTGGGAAGACTGGGATGAGTAAGAGCAGGACCACTTGGCCCAGAGGAACTCGATGGATCATTAAGATCCGGAAACAGAGAGAGAGGGCGAGACGAAGCCATGTATGGGAAGAAAAAGGAAAGAAGGCAGTCACAGAAGAGTGGCAGAAAATAGAAGAGGAAAAGAAGAAGGCGGAGGAAGATGGAAGAACAAGAAGAAGGCGGAGGAAGCTGGAAGAGTAATGGAGAAGGAGAAGAAGAAGAGAATGGTTAAGAAGAAGAAGGCGGATACTGAAGTGAAGAAGAAGACGAAAGAGAAAGACAAAGAGAGGGAGAGGGTCGAGGCAGGCTTGCAAACCGAGGGGGCTACTTTTGTCGGCCAATCGACACAAAAGCAGAGCCCGCGTGCCAAATGCGGCAAGAGACGCGGGAGAGTTGTGTATGCATATATGTATATATTGTATAGCTATGTAATATAGGTATTGTTTTGAACATTTGTGTCACAAGTATGGCTTGGGTTCAGTGGTTTGGCCCTAATGGGTTCAGGGTTTGGAAAGGCTGAGCCCGAGGTCAGGGGTTCGAACCCCACATTGAGTGTTTTGTTTTGTTTTCATTTTCTGTATAAATATGTCTTATATATTTGTTTGAACATTTGAGTCACAAGTGTGGCTTGGGTTCAGTGGTTTGGCCTAGTGAGTTAAGGATTGAAAGGCTGAGCCTGAGGTCAGGGGTTCAAACCCCACATCGAGTGTTTCTTTTGTTTTGATTTTGGTTTTATGTATATATATGTCTTGTATAGTATATATATATATTTGTTTGAATATCTTGTTATAAGGGTGGCATGGCCCAGTGGTTGAAGAGTGAGAGGCTGAGCCTGAGGTCAGGGGTTCGAACCCTACATCGCCAGGTTCTTTGTTTTGTTTTGATTTTTTGTGTATATGTCTCTTATAAGTCTATATAAATATTTGTTTGTATATTTTGTCACAAGAGTGACGTGGCTCAGTGGCTAAGGACTTGGAGGCCGAGCTTGAGGTCAGGGGTTCGAAACCCCGTATCCCATGTCCATCTTTTTTGTGATTTTCCTTTCTTTTTTGTGTGTTTTGCATACGTGTCTCATATATATATATATATTGGTTTGCATATCTTGTCATAAGAGTGGAGTGGCTCAGTGGTCGAGGACTCGAAGACCAGGCCTAAGGTCAGGGGTTCGAAACCCCGTATCCCATGTCCATCCATTTGGAGATTTTCCTTTCTTCTTTTTGCGTGTTTTGCGTACGTGTGCTGACGTCAGCAAACGGAATATGCCTTCTCCGTAACGGCATCCTCCCACTGACGGTTGCAAACGGAATATTCTCCATTTGTGCATATATTCGTATCTGTTTGTGTATAGGTCTGTATATGCCTGTGTCGTATATACCTGTGTATATACTGTATATGTTATATGTCTGTGTCGTATATACCTGTATATATACTGTATAGGTCTGTATATGTCTGTGTCATATATACCTGTATATATACTGTATATATCTGTGTATATGTTTGTATTCTGTCTGTAAATATCTGTGTGCATTTATATGTAAATATCTGTGTATTATCCTGTCTGTGTTTGCGATGAGTTCCTATGAGACCAACTGCGACGGTGGAAACTAGAGTTCGAATGGCGATGCCTAGAACGCAAAAGGTTCGGGATTTCTGAGACTAAAGTCTGGTTTAAATACCCAGAGGTGCATCCAGGGGTGCATCCTCGGCTTGAAATCTGTATGGCAGCCCCATAGGTTGAGGTAGCTTATATGCGCCTCAACTCTGGAAACTGAACCAACCTAGTCTGTCATCCCTTTGGAGAATAGGGAAAGTTGTGAATATTAATCAGGAAGAAATGGGCATCTGTGACATATACATGTAGAGCTTACCCCTTGTCACAAAAAAAAAGGAGCCACAAAAAAAAAAAAAAAAAAAAAAAAAAAAAAATCATTCTACTTTCCTCCTCTCGCGTAAGACGCGTTTGGAAAGCATCTTCCTCCTCTCGCGTAAGACGCGTTGGGAAAGCACATTCCTCCTCTCGCGTAAGACGCGTTTGGATCTCAAGCATCTTCCTCCTCTCGCGTAAGACGCGTTTGGAAAGCACATTCCTCATCTCGCGTAAGACGTGTTTGGAAAGCACATTCCTCCTCTCGCGTAAGACGCGTTTGGAAAGCATCTTCCTCCTCTCACGTAAGACGTGTTTGGAAAACACATTCCTCCTCTCGCGTAAGACGCGTTTGGAAAGCATCTTCCTCCTCTCGCGTAAGACGCGTTTGGAAAGCACATTCCTCCTCTCGCGTAAGACGCGTTTGGAAAGCACATTCCTCCTCTCGCGTAAGACGCGTTTGGAAAGCATCTTCCTCCTCTCGCGTAAGACGCGTTTGGAAAGCACATTCCTCCTCTCGCGTAAGACGCGTTTGGAAAGCAGCTTCCTCCTCTCGCGTAAGACGCGTTTGGAAAGCACATTCCTCCTCTCGCGTAAGACGCGTTTGGAAAGCACATTCCTCCTCTCGCGTAAGACGCGTTTGGAAAGCATCTTCCTCCTCTCGCGTAAGACGCGTTTGGAAAGCACATTCCTCCTCTCGCGTAAGACGCGTTTGGAAAGCACATTCCTCCTCTCGCGTAAGACGCGTTTGGAAAGCACATTCCTCCTCTCGCGTAAGACGCGTTTGGAAAGCATCTTCCTCCTCTCGCGTAAGACGCGTTTGGAAAGCACATTCCTCCTCTCGCGTAAGACGCGTTTGGAAAGCACATTCCTCCTCTCGCGTAAGACGCGTTTGGAAAGCATCTTCCTCCTCTCGCGTAAGACGCGTTTGGAAAGCACATTCCTCCTCTCGCGTAAGACGCGTTCGGAAAGCACATTCCTCCTCTCGCGTAAGACGCGTTCGGAAAGCACATTCCTCCTCTCGCGTAAGACGCGTTTGGAAAGCACATTCCTCCTCTCGCGTAAGACGCGTTTGGAAAGCACATTCCTCCTCTCGCGTAAGACGCGTTTGGAAAGCATCTTCCTCCTCTCGCGTAAGACGCGTTTGGAAAGCATCTTCCTCCTCTCGCGTAAGACGCGTTTGGAAAGCACATTCCTCCTCTCGCGTAAGACGGGTTTGGAAAGCATATTCCTCCTCTCGCGTAAGACGCGTTTGGAAAGCACATTCCTCCTCTCGCGTAAGACGCGTTTGGAAAGCATCTTCCTCCTCTCGCCTAACACGCGTTTGGAAAGCAAATCCCTCCTCTCGCCTAACACGCGTTTGGAAAGCAAATTCCTCCTCTCGCCTAACACGCGTTTGGAAAGCAAATTCCTCCTCTCGCCTAACACGCGTTTGGAAAGCAAATCCCTCCTCTCGCCTAACACGCGTTTGGAAAGCATCTTCCTCCTCTCGCGTAAGACGCGTTTGGAAAGCACCTTCCTCCTCTCGCGTAAGACGCGTTTGGAAAGCAGCTTACTCCTCTCGCGTAAGACGCGTTTGGATCTCAAGTTCACATCCTCCTCTCGCGTAAGACGCGTTTGGATCTCAAGTTCACATACTCCTCTCGCATCTTCCTCCTCTCGCCTAACACGCGTTTGGAAAGCAAATCCCTCCTCTCGCCTAACACGCGTTTGGAAAGCAAATTCCTCCTCTCGCCTAACACGCGTTTGGAAAGCAAATTCCTCCTCTCGCCTAACACGCGTTTGGAAAGCAAATCCCTCCTCTCGCCTAACACGCGTTTGGAAAGCATCTTCCTCCTCTCGCGTAAGACGCGTTTGGAAAGCACCTTCCTCCTCTCGCGTAAGACGCGTTTGGAAAGCAGCTTACTCCTCTCGCGTAAGACGCGTTTGGATTTCAAGTTCACATCCTCCTCTCGCGTAAGACGCGTTTGGATCTCAAGTTCACATCCTCCTCTCGCGTAAGACGCGTTTGGATCTCAAGTTCACATACTCCTCTCGCGTAAGACGCGTTTGGATTTCAAGTTCACATACTCCTCTCGCGTAAGACGCGTTTGGATTTCAAGTTAACATCCTCCTCTCGCGTACCGCGCGTTAGGATCTCGAATACTCCTTTCGCGTGAGACGCGTTTGGATTTCAAGTTCACATCCTCCTCTCGCGTAAGACGCGTTTGGATCTCAAGTTCACATACTCCTCTCGCGTAAGACGCGTTTGGATTTCAAGTTCACATACTCCTCTCGCGTAAGACGCGTTTGGATTTCAAGTTCACATCCTCCTCTCGCGTAAGACGCGTTTGGATTTCAAGTTCACATCCTCCTCTTGCGTAAGACGCGTTTGGATTTCAAGTTCACATACTCCTCTCGCGTAAGACGCGTTTGGATCTCAAGTTCACGTCCTCCTCTCGCGTAAGACGCGTTTGGATTTCAAGTTCACATCCTCCTCTTGCGTAAGACGCGTTTGGATTTCAAGTTCACATACTCCTCTCGCGTAAGACGCGTTTGGATTTCAAGTTCACATACTCCTCTCGCGTAAGACGCGTTTGGATGTCAAGTTCACATACTCCTCTCGCGTAAGACGCGTTTGGATCTCAAGTTCACATCCTCCTCTCGCGTAAGACGCGTTTGGATTTCAAGTTCACATCCTCCTCTCGCGTAAGACGTGTTTGGATTTCAAGTTCACATACTCCTCTCGCGTAAGACGCGTTTGGATTTCAAGTTCACATACTCCTCTCGCGTAAGACGCATTTGGATGTCAAGTTCACATACTCCTCTCGCGTAAGACGCGTTTGGATTTCAAGTTCACATACTCCTCTCGCGTAAGACGCGTTTGGATTTCAAGTTCACATACTCCTCTCGCGTAAGACGCGTTTGGATGTCAAGTTCACATACTCCTCTCGCGTAAGACTGTAGACACCCCATTTTTTACCGTCCTCAAGACTTGGACGTCACCGTTGGAACACTCGGTGATTATCCATGTTTGTGTTCGTTTGGAGTTCCCGGAGTTCTCGGCTGCGCGCGCCGTGCCTCAGGACCTCCGGACCCGACCGTTTGTGTTTGGTTTTGCACCAAACACTTGTGTTTTGCCTTGGAAGGGGAGGGAATGCTTTGTGAGGCATCCCTACACACCACCGGCTGGGGCTAGAGGCCACCGGCTGGCTAGTTTGTCTATCGGCACTATATTGTGCCGGTCGGTACTATTTTATGCCGGTCGGCACTATTTTGGGCGAAATGACCATTTTGCCCTGCCGACCACTGTGCACTTGCTTTCTGAGATATTTTCAGACAGCTGTGTGCAATTGGTTTCCCCTCCATACACGTGTATGGAGGGATGAGCTTGCTTAGGGACTAAGCTTGTAAGCTTTTTGCCTATAAGAGGGAAAGCTCTTCCCTTTGCTCAAAGGTTGGCTTCTTGAGAGACTTAACCATTGTTAGAGAGAGCCAAGGTCTGGTTTTAGGTTAGAATAGTTGTATCTATCCTATCTCTCTCTTTCTTCCTTGCTTGTTTAGTACACTAGGTGCTTTAGTTCACACTATTGCACTAAAACACCTAGTGTTCCACCTCCTCCTTGCAACTGAGATTCTAAGGGCTGGTTCTTGGAGTTCTTGACTGATTTTGAGCTCAAGGAAGCATCAACCACAACCTTTGTGAAGAGGTCTACAAGGGTGAGATACTAACCCCTTTTTTCCCCATTTTTGCACTCTATTTTTACTTGCTTTAAAGTAGTTTTTGAGCTTAGTGTTTGGCACATAAAATCTCTGTTTTTAAGTCCTCTTTATTGTTCATTAAGAGTGTTGTGAGGTTTGGGGAAGTTTGACCCCCCTTTAGGCTTTGAAAAGGCCCCATTTTGTGCTATTTTGGAGAGATCCGAGATTTTGGTGATAGGATCTCTTCACCACTGAAATCTTGAGGGATTTCAGTGGTGAAGAGCATGCCTTGAAGTCTCAAGAAGGAGAGGGCCACCCCCTCTCCTTGATGTCCTTGAAAAGGGCAAGTTTTGCTTCCTTATGGAGCTCCATGCTTGAGTGTGTGTTGAGCATGTTTGACTTGTTTTCCATGCTTATATTGCCATGTTATAACATGATTTCAAGTTGGTTTAGGCCCCTTATGCATGCTTAGCATAGTTGCCTTGTAATGCATCTTTATGCCTTAACATGCCTAGGTTGTATGCCCTAGCTTCGAGCATGTTTTAGGCTTGCATTTGTGAAGCTTGCATGCTTATTTTGCCATGATTTAACTCTGTCCATGCTTGTTTTGGTCAATCTCATCATGCATTATATAGCTCCTTTGTATTGTGGCTTGTTGGCCTCAAATGTGTGCATGTGTAGCATGTGTTGTTTGCATTATTTTGGCGGTTTGGGGCCACTTGACATGCAATTTCAGTCCCCTTGGTGTGCTTGTATGCTTGCCTTAATGGCCTTGTTAATGCTTTAGGAGCATGTGTTGTATGCCCTTTGTTTTGGCTTTAATGCATGCCCTTGATTTAACGACTCTTAGATGCCATCTAAGTAGCCATTTAGCTTTGTTTTGACATGCTAGAAACTTGTTTTAGGTTGATTAGTGCATGCCATGAATGTTTGTGCAAAGTGTGGTTTAATGCCCCATTGGCTTGCCTTAAGTCTAAGGCCATTTGCATGCTTTGTTTAGCTTGCTTTGTTGCATGTTTTGGCATCACATTTTGCATAATTTTCAGAGCTTTATGTGCATGCTAGTAGCCCATGTTTAACCTCTTCAAGTGTGCTTGAATGTTGCTTGTTTATGCCTTGGGTTTGGTACCTTAACATGCGCACGTGTGTGTGTGTGTTTAATCTCCATTTGTAGGCATCATGGCCACTGATTTTAGGCCTTTTTGGATTGCTTAATTCATGCCTAAATCTATCATTTTATTGGTCTTCATGTTTGCCTTATATGCTTGTTTGTATGCTTGCATAAGTGCATTACATAGTCCATGTTGCATGCCTAGATAACATGCTTAGAGTTGCATCACATGAGCATGCATGCTAAGCCTCTTGAAGTGAGTTTGATAGAGGTTTGGCACCTTTGTTTGCATTGCATGCATTTGAAATCAAAGTTGCATTCTTGGTTCTTAGGGCCATCACGCATGGAAATGCGCGATTGGTGGTCCGGGAATCGAGGCACATGCCCTTTTGAGTCAAAAACATGATAAGGGGTGTGTATGGTGCATACATGCTTTGAATTGCCTTGCCATGCATAGTTTGTCCTTTGCTGCTGTGAGTTGCAGGATCTGCAGAACATTTTGTGCCGACCGGCACTATCTAGTGCCGACCGGCAGTATATCAGTGGCCGATAGCTTCATTTGCAGCCGGTGATCATACCAAAAGGCGGTGGCTAATCCCTCAGCCGATGATGATTCCCAGTATCCAGGGAAGTTTTTCTGAGACTTTGGCAGTCTTCAGAGGAGGAGAGCAAGGAAAACAGAGGCAATTATGCATGGCAGTGCGATTCCGAGCGGGTTCCGAGCGCGCGCTACATTTGAGCCCTCTTCCCGAGGCGTTTACTGTTTTAATTAATTTAATTAATTTGTTAATTAATTTAGTTAATTTGTAATAATTAATTAGCTTGCGTAGTTAATTATTTATTCGGTTTTGTATATTCTTTCGGTCCCTCCGAGTGAGGGCGAATTGTAGTAAGTGTGCGTGAGTGGGTGTATGTCTTCCAACCCCCATTTCTTTCTCCCTTTTATTTACCTGCTTCGATGGTAGATTAGGGCATACTTATTTTAGCATGACAGTATGAAAGCATGTTTGCATCCATGCATTTGTTAACATGCACCGGGCTCGGTACATCATACAAACTGCATTGCAATTTTCAAATCTAACTTGAATACGTGCTACGTGAAGCATTTCACATGCCATGTCTAGGGTTAGCCGAGCCTACTCTAGCTTGCATTTCTGCTTGTGTCGCATTAGCCACTTAACATGAACTAGGTCATGCATGTTTGCTAACCAGTTTCTTGTTTTGGCGCGGAGTACGATGTAAGTGTTTATGGCTTTAGCATATCGCATGCGTGTGAATGTTTACCATGATAGTAGGCTTACCATGCGGCTAGTTGCTTACATGATAAACCCTGTGGGTGGAGGTTGGATTGCGTGAGTTGGAATAACTCATTGAAATCCGTATTTTAGCCTACTTGCGGGTAGCAAAAACCAACACGTTTTTCGAGACAAAACGGATATGCAATGTTTATTTCCAAGCTAGGCAATCTAGTCTATACTTTTGTGTTGTGCGCATCACATAGTAATTCTAGGTTAATAACCGGAATAAGAACGCATAAAGTTTTCAAAATCGGATATCATGGTTAGTAGAGGCCGGTTTTCGGACCGGGCGAAAGGGGGTGCTCATAGCTGACCTTCCCCGATCGTACCCAAGCTCCCGAGCCAAGATCACTTTGGTGATGACGGACACGTGGCCTTCGGCACCGAGTCAGGGTTTCCTAAATTCTCCCATTAAAAAATATTTAGGTGGCGACTCTGTAATCTGGCAAAGCAGTCCATGTTTGGCACTACTTTTTCAAAAATCTGTTTTCTTCAAAACGATTTGCCAGAGTTGGACTCTTTGGTTCAGATTTAGAACCGCGACACAAAAATCGAGTCCGAACTGTAGCCGAGGTCCCCCGCGGGCGCGTCTACAAAGACGCGTTTGGATCTCAAGTTCACATACTCCTCTCGCGTAAGACGCGTTTGGATTTCAAGTTCACATCCTCCTCTCGCGTAAGACGCGTTTGGATTTCAAGTTCACATACTCCTCTCGCGTAAGACGCGTTTGGATTTCAAGTTCACATACTCCTCTCGCGTAAGACGCGTTTGGATCTCAAGTTCACATACTCCTCTCGCGTAAGACGCGTTTGGATCTCAAGTTCACATCCTCCTCTCGCGTAAGACGCGTTTGGATTTCAAGTTCACATCCTCGTCTCGCGTAAGACGCGTTTGGATTTCAAGTTCACATACTCCTCTCGCGTAAGACGCGTTTGGATTTCAAGTTCACATACTCCTCTCGCGTAAGACGCGTTTGGATCTCAAGGTCACATACTCCTCTCGCGTAAGACGCGTTTGGATTTCAAGTTCACATCCTCCTCTCGCGTAAGACGTGTTTGGATTTCAAGTTCACATCCTCCTCTCGCGTAAGACGCGTTTGGATTTCAAGTTCACATACTCCTCTCGCGTAAGACACGTTTGGATCTCAAGTTCACATCCTCCTCTCACGTAAGACGCGTTTGGATCTCAAGTTCACATCCCCCTTTCGCGAAAAGACGCGTTAGGACATCCATCTCCCCCTTTCGCGAAAAGACGCGTTAGGACATCCATCTCCCCCTTTCGCGAAAAGACGCGTTAGGACATCCATCTCCCCCTTTCGCGAAAAGACGCGTTAGGACTTCCATCTCCCCTTTCGCGAAAAGGCGCGTTAGGACATCCATCTCCCCCTTTCGCGAAAAGACGCGTTAGGACATCCATCTCCCCCTTTCGCGAAAAGACGCGTTAGGACTTTCATCTCCCCCTTTCGCGGAAAGACGCTTGAGGACATCCATCTCTCCCCCTTTCGCGAAAAGACGCGTTAGGACTTCAATATCCCCCTTTCGCGAAAAGACGCGTTAGGACCATTTCAAATCCATCGCACTTTTTTGTGCACCACACTCGCACTATCTTGTACATTCCAATGGTCTAGGAGACCTTAAATCCTCTGAAGGTGCAATTCCTTTGGTGTTTGTCGTGCCCGAACGACTTAAATGGTCTAGGAGACCTTAAATCCTATAAAGGTGCAATTCCTTTGGTGTTTGTCGTGCCCGAACGACTTTGGGTGGTCTGGTATAGCCATCTGCCTGTGATTGCAATGAGTTCCTAGGAGACCAACTGCGACGGTGGAAACTAGAGTTCGAATGGCGATGCCTTAGAACGCAAAAGGTTCGGGATTTCCGAGACTATAGCCATCTGCCTGTGATTGCAATGAGTTCCTAGGAGACCAACTGCGACGGGGAAACTAGAGTTCGAATGGCGATGCCTAGAACGCAAAAGGTTCGGGATTTCCGAGACTAAAGTCAAAGGTGCATCCAGGGGTGCATTCTCGGCTTGAAATCTGTATGGTAGCCCCATAGGTTGAGATAGCTTATATGCGTCTCAATTCTGGATACTGAACCAACCTAGTCTGTCACCCCGTTGGAGAATAGGGAAAATTGTAAATATGATCAGAAAAGCGGCATCTATGGCCACCCAAATCGGTTAACAACAGCAGGTGCGCCTGTCTGTTCACACCACCCAATCGGTTAAAAACATCAGGTACGCCTGTTGTTTACACCATTTTTCCTCCTTTCGCGTGACACGTGTTAGGATGGTGATTTCTCTTGGTTGAGGTCTTCCCTCTCTTGCATGATCATAAGGTTTTCAAAAATACCCGGCTTCGCAAAGCGTATAAGTCCAACTCTCAAAACCATTCTGCATATTATTAGCATCTTGCCCCTGAACTACGCTGGTTTGATTCCTCGTAAAGGGATACGTAGGCAACCCTCGGGTTCAACCAACTGCATCTGCATTTTGTTTGTTTGCTCAAGTCTTACGGCCTTGTCAAAAAGGGTCGTCTTTGGGCTTTGACATTCACTCACGTCACTTCATGATTTCGAGCTCTGTCAAAGAGGGGCAACTGTAGACACCCCATTTTTGACCGTCCCTAAGACTTGGGCATTTTCTTTTGAACAACCCATGATGAAAATTGAAATATGCCATTTTATGAATTTCTCAGTCGAAAAATTAAATTGAAGCTTTAATCCCAAACCTCACCCATTTTGGCCAAATTATTTTATATTACTAATATTTTATTAATTTGTAGTATTTTATAATTTTATATATTTTTATGTAATTTTATGTGTGTGGGCATATTTTTAAGTGTTTTTATATAAATTAATATAAATAGTATATTTTAGATATTTTACAAACATAACATAATAAAAAAAAAAAAAAACAAATAAAACTAAATAATAATAAAAAACAAAAAAAAAACAAATGTCAATTCGGTGCGGTGATGCTTTATGTGGTGGAGAAGTGAGTGTGTAGTGTTATGATTCAAAGGGGACATACAACACATGAAAAAAAAAATGGTGGGGAAGAGTGAATTCAAAAGAAATCATAAAAAAGAAAAAAAGGGGAGATATGAGATAGGTTGGTATGAATGATGAAGTTTTGGGTGGGTGTTCTTGGGTGCTGAATTCGGTGGAAACTCTGAGGGAAAAAAAACAAGACTGAGAGGGATGTGCTCTCTCTCTCTCTCGAGGTGGGGGGTGGAAGAATAAAAAAATAAAAAAAAAGAGATTCAAGACAATACACAGCAAGAGGAGACCACAAGAGGAGAGAGGGACTTTTTCTCTCTGGGGGAACACCCATTCGACTCTCTCTCTCGGTTTGGAGGAGAGGAGGAGGGGAGAAACACATACAGTTTGGGGGAAGGAGAGAAGAGACAGGGACTCAGGGGGCTCTCCCTCTCTCTCAAAAAATGAATACACACGGGTAGAGAGAGGGAGGAGGGACGGCACACACCCATACCCATACATCTCACTCTCACTCCTCTCCAGCCATGAGAGGCTGATCAAATTGTGTTGTTTCACCTACACACTCAAGACACAACCCAGATACACTCACTCTCATTCACAACACACAACACCCAAGGGGGATTCATCAATCTCTCTCTCTCTTATCACGGACACAAGAGACACACATGAGGAGAAGATAGACGGCAACAGCTGGGAGGAGGAGAGGAGAACACACCACTGCAGCCACCATCGTGGCCATCACACACCACACCACACACGGCCATACTCACTCACTCCATACACACACACACGGGCACACACCCAGCAGCTCAAAACACACACTCATGCACACTGCTGCACACACACACCATTGACATACACCATACACACACACACACGAGCACACACCCAGCAGCTCAAAACACACACATGCACACCTTTCACACACACATACACAGACCAAGCATACACACACACACCCACATACCATACACACAAACACACACTCATGCACACGGACACCTCCCATGCACACCCACACACGGCATGCACACACGCACACAGCTCACACCATATACCCACAGACCATCCACTCAACACAACCACACACTACACACGACATGAGAGCCACAGACAGAGCAATACACACGGCATGAGAGCCACAGACAGAGCAACACATACGGTTTTAGAAGGAGAGAGAGCACACACACCCAGCTAACACACACACCTCTCTCTCACCCACGGCTCTCACACACGCCACTCACCCACGGCTCTCACCTCTCTTTAGCTGGGTCTCTCACGAGACACACCCATCACAGCAGGCACACAACGCCAAACCCATGCACCATACCACCACAGCAGCAGCACACTATCCACTCTCACCACACCACCACGGCAAACCCATAACACACACCCATACATCCATCCCATAACACACACCCATACATCCACTCCATATACACGGACACACGGCAAACCCATAACACCACACCCATACATCCACCCCATAACGGACACCTCCCATCCACATACCATACACACAAACACACACTCATGCACTCTGCCATCCTCACCCACTGATACACTCACCATGCACACACGACAGACACCAAACGGACCTCTCTCTCTCTCTCTTGTGTGTTTCTCTTCTCAGGTTGAGTGATATGTCAGGCAGTTGGGGCGATCAAAACACAGTGCTAGAATTATAGCTCAGACCACCGTAGATGCAAAGCTTCATGCAGATTTTGAGGAGCCGGGCCGTCCCCGCTGCCACTCCATGACCGAGCCACCATCTCAATTAACTAATTGATGTTAATTAATTAGTGTAGTCCTAGAATTAGTTTAGTTAATTAATTTATTTAATTAGAATTTGATACTTACTTAATTCGTTAGTATAATTAATCAGTTACTTCATTAGAATTTTATAATTAATTAAATTAGTTAGTTATTTAATAGATTATTTAGCTTCGTTATTTAATTGGTTATTTACTTAGATTAGTTCTTTAAATTAGTTACTTCATGTTGTAATTTAATTAGTTACACTCTAGTTAAGTAATTTAGTTAGCTAGCTAGTTCATTCGGACCCTCCTGCGTGAGGGCGCATTTAGACATTCGGATCCTCCTGCGTGAGGGCAAACAAATTTGTAATAAGTGTGCGTGTGTGTGTGCATGTCTTCCAACCCCACGTCTTTCTCCCTTTTATTTATCAGCTTATGATGGTTAGTTTAGAAGCATCATGTTTAATTTTGCATATTCATATTTGCATCCACTTGTATTGCATGCACCAAGGCTCGGTTCATCATCTAATTCGCATTGTTGTTTAAATACTTCTCTGAATATATGCTTAGACCGCATGCGATCAATTCATTTCATATGCCATATTAGTAGCCGAGTCTAGTAATTGCATATCACATGTGTTGTATAGTTAGGAATCATGCATATTTTCTGACTTTGTTTTGTAGTTGTTCGCGGGACGTCGGTAAATATGTGAGTTGTTATGCTTTAGCATCCCGCTTGTACATAATTTTCTTATTATGTTTGGCATCCTACCATGAGGCTAATTGCTTAAATGATAAACTATTTGAATGCCTGTGGATGAAGGCTTGTTGCTTAAATTGGAATGATTCAACGAATGTACGTTTTAAAGATTCACAAACCTAAGCCCACCTAAGGGTGGCAAATTCAAACCCTTTTCGAGAAACAAACATGAAATTGAATTGTTCCAATTTGAGCAAACTAGTCTATACCTTGTATGCTTCACATAATAAATTTTAGGATTTATTAAATAATCAGAATAAGAACATATATTGTACATAAGAATCACATCATAATTAGTAGAGGCCGATCTTTGATCGGGTGAGTGGGGTGCTCATTATTGACCTTCCCGTCTCATACCTAAGTTCCCGAACCAAGACACTTTGGTAACGACGGACTAATGGCCTTTGGCACGAGTCACGGGTTTCCTAAATTTCCCATAAATATTTAGATGGCGACTCTGAAATCTGGCAAAGCAGTCCATTTTTGGCATTTGATTCAAACATCGATTTTCCAAAAATAATTGCCGGATTTGGACTCTTTTTGTGTTTCCACTGTTTCACATTGCACTTGTGAAATCAGATTCAGAACCAACACAAGTGGAGTCCGAACTGTAAGGGCTATTTCATTCTTCCGAAAGGGGGCGCGAAAAGCCGAGCTACAACGGGCACTTGAACGAATGTGTGGGCTCACTTTACATGAGGCTCGATCCTTGGCTCATGACGGGAAGCTGGATATACCCAGCTTAATTCATCGGTTTTTCAATATTGGAGACATGGGTGACCTCCTCTGGCGAGGTTGTCGTTAGCATGCTTCCTACTTATGCTTACTTGCGTACTTCCTTCTTGCCCCTAGTTATGGTAGATCTAGCATTAGGTTGGTTGAAATGGCTCAATGTCTCAAGGAGGGTAAGAGTTGTATGGGTTTGGTGTTGGTCAAGACTTTGGTGGGTTTGGATGCTTTCCATAGGCGAGAGACTACTCGGTTTGCAGGGAGTCCATTGCTTCTTCAGGTCTTATTTCCCACCCTTCCTTATTTATGATTTATTATATTACTCGGCACTCACTTTCTATTTTTCTCTTAAAGCCCTTTTCTTCACTTTTCTCTTAACGTACATCTCTCTATTATTTAATCTCTCTTGTTTTTCATCATTTCCTAAGTGTGGCTAATGGATAAGCTTAAGGTGATGGACCCTTGCCCTGAGTATTCAGCCCTAGCCTATTTCTTTCGTCCACAACTAGTAGACTTTCCCACAGAAGGACTGTGGTGTGATTGGATGTGCAACAGATCTGTGGCTGACATTGCCTGGCATTGTCCCTGGCTTAATTTGATTGAGATGAGCTATAACATGTCCCGATAGCAAGGTATACAGTTGATTGGCCTCGCGCTGTGTGTTCCATTTCCCTTTCCGGTTCAGACACCAGTTTGGAAATGATTAGACCCGTCCAGAAGAGGGGGTAGAATACCCGGCTTCATTCCGAATTCGTGCTTCAAACCTGACTCGGTACCTTGGAGGACGAGAGAGCTTCTGGCCTCTGCTGTTGGCTTCAATTACACCCTTTCTGGCGAGTGCTTGGCTTGGCTCGAGGACAAGGAACAGGTTAGGCCAACTTTGGCAGTAGAGACTTCCACGAGTGCGAGCAGGAGACATAGGACCATCTGACTTATCTGTGCCCCTAGTTTTATTGCTTTGAATTTTTTTTTCAAGTTTTTATGATGTAAAAGCAACTTTGATTTAATCAGAGAGTTAGAGAATGTACTTGTGTTGAAATCAATAGAATTAAGATTGTGAGCATTGAAAATTTTCCTCTTTGGTCCCAAAAATGGTCTAAGTTGTAAAAGATAGAATTTTTAGGAAAATCAATTCATTAAAACTTTTCAAAACAATTTTCGGAAACGGTCACTACCTAACACACATGGAATCAATCCTCAAGATGTACAACTCCAAATCAAGAGATCATAACTGCTCATAACTGCACTCGTCATCACTGCTCTATTTTGCAATTGGCCCTTCTACCAAATGGAGGTAACACTACCACATTCATAGGTGATGGAAAAAGATAGACCGATCAAATAAATGGACAGGACAGTTGAGTTGGGGATGGTTATGGCCGAACTTCGGGATGAAGTTGCCTACATATCCCAAAGATAGGAATCAGGCCTTATGTAGTTCAGTTCGAGTTCACTCGAGTGTTAACTGTCTCCTTTTGTGCTCTAACTTTTGCCAAAGTCGCCATTTTGGATTTTCGACCTTGTGAGCTCGATTTTTCTTTGTTTCTAATTTTTCATGCTCTAACTTTTGCCTAGGTCGCCCTTTCGAGTTTTCGACCTAGCGAGCCTCTCAGTGATAGTATTTCTTCAACTTGTCCATATTGATCAATTATGAGAACTCCAGACCATCTAGGTCCATAAGGATAATCGCCCCTCTTGACCAAATAGATTTGATGATGTAAGGACCAGTCTAATTGGATTTGAACTTGCCCCTAGGGTCATGAATGGGGGCTCGGTTGTCCTTAAGCACCGTATCCCTTTCTTTGAGATTTCTGGACTTGACTTTCTTATTGAAGGCCCTAGCAATTCTTCGTTGATACCCTTGGATGTGATATAACGCCTTTAACCTCCTCTCGTCAAACAATATCAATTCTTCGAACCTGCTTTGCTGCCAATTTGCCTCTGTTATCTAACACGTGGCCATAACTTGTAGCGACAGTACTTCAATCTCAATCGTAGAACAACTTCCATCCTATACACTAGAGAATAGAGGGTTACCCTAGAGTGCAAAAGGCAGTTTATCCGGCTAGTCTTTGTAGATTTCTACCATCTTTCGCAGGATATTCTTGACATTCTTATTGGTTGCTTCAACAGTTTCGTTAGTCCGTGGTCTGTATATTGATGACTTATGAAAAGCCACATTGTATTTCTCTCGCAAATCTACCACTTCTTTCTTGAAGTGCGAGCCATTGTCTGAAATGATCTCGTTTGGTACCCTATACTTACAGATGATGTTTTTCTCGATGAACTTGGCCACATGTGATGCTTTCAACATAGAGTAAGACTGAGCTTGCACCCACTTAGTAAAATAATCAATCGCTACCAGGATGAACTCATGCCCATTTGAACCCTCTGGCGAGACTGCCTCGATGACGTTAATTCCCCAGACGGAGAAAGGCCATGGTGAAGTCATGTTATAAAGCTTTAAAGGTGGAATATTCATGCGATTAGCATGGATTTGACATTTATGGCATCGCCACACAAAACTAATATAATCCTTCTCCATAGTTGACCAATAATAGCCTTGCCTGAGAATCTTCTTGGCCAGCATCATACCATTCATGTGTGCTCCACATTCCCCTTTATGAATGGCCTCTATGAGATGCTTCGACTCTTCTTTTTCAACACAGAGTTTATGCATTCCCAAATGGCCTCTCTTGTACAGCTTGTTCCCACAGATGATGAATTGGATGGCCAGACGCCGTATTCCCCATTTATCCATGTCATTTGCCCCTGGTGGATACGTATCTTTTTCCAGAAAGTTCCAAATGTCGTAATACCAAGGGTTCTTGTCTTGAACTTCGTCTATTGCGGTTACTGAAAGTGTCGCATAAGTGGGTGCATACTTCTGTTCGATGATAATTGGACACATCTTGACTCCAAGCGGGATGTCTACCATAAAAGATAAAGTTGTCAATGCATCAGCGAACTGGTTGTTCTCTCTCAGTAGATGTGTAAACATCAAATTTTCAAACCTCAGAATTAGAATATCCAAGGTCTGATGATAAACCTTCATGTTCTCTTCCTTGACCTTCCAATCCCCGTTGGCTTAAGAAACAATTAGGTTCGAGTCTACAATGACGTCCAACCTTATTGCCCCTAGTTCTAGGGCAACTTCTAGTCCTGTAATGCATGCCTCATATTCTGCTTCGTTGTTAGACACTCTGAGCCGGAGTTTGAAAGCTAAGGGTATGTGGGAATCATCGGGTGCTATGAGCAACACACCTATCCCATATCCATATTGATTAGATGCTTCGTCAAGTACATTGTCCATGTTTCCTCCTCTATCTGTAGAATGTCTTCATCTGGAAATAGATACTCTACCTCTTCATCTCCTGCCACTGGGTGGTCCACTAAAAATTCCGCCACTACTCTCCCTTTGACGGATTTGCACGTGACGTACTTGAGGTCAAATTTGGAGAGAAGAAACAACCAACAAACTAGCCTACCTGTAAGCACCAGTTTCTCAAAGAGATATTTGATAGAATCCAATCTCAAAACAAGGATTACGGAGTGAGCTAACAGGTGGTGTCTCAACTTCCTTGTCACCCATACTAAAGCTAGGCAAGCTTTTTCTAGGGAAGTGTAGTATGTCTCATAGTCCAGCATCTTCTTGATGAAATAGTAGATGGCCTTTTCCACCTTAGCTTCTGATTCTTAAGCTAGCATGCATCTCATGGTCAAATTTGTCACCGACAAGTACAAGATCAGTGGCTTCCCCAGTTCTAGTGGTAACAATACATGTGGATTCTGTAAGTATTGCTTGACCTGCTCGAAGGCAAACTGACATCGATCATCCTATTGGAACTTTTTTCCTTTTTTCAGGAGATCAAATAGTGGTTCATAAGTTAAGGTTAATTTCGAGATAAACCGTCTTATGAATTGCACTTTACCCAGAAAGTCATGCACCTCATTTTCAGTCATCGGTGGTGGCATTTCTAAGATGGCCTTGATTTTGGAGGGATCTACTTCAATTCCCCTCTGTGTGATCAGAAATCCCAGCATTTTTCCAGCAGTCACCCCAAAGGTGCATTTTTGTGGGTTCAACCTCAATCTATACTCCTTGATCCATTCAAACAATTTCTCCAGTGCGGTGTAGTGGCCTTCACGCTCTTTAGACTTGACAATCACGTCGTCTACATACACCTCAACTTCTTTATGGATCATGTCGTGCAAGATCATGGTCACAGCCCTCTGATAGGTAGCCCTAGCATTTTTCAATCCAAAAGGCATGACTCGGTAACAATAAGTACCCCATGGCGTAGTAAAAACAGTCTTCTCTCTGTTCTCTGGTGCCGTCAGAATCTGATTATACCCGAAAAACCCATCCATAAACGAAAGCAAGGCATGGCCAGCAGTGAAATCTACCAACTCGTTGATGTGCGACAATGAAAAGTTGTCTTTCGGATTAACTCTGTTCAGATCCTGAAATTCGACACAAACCCTGATTTTGCTGTCCTTCTTCAGAACTGGAACGATATTAGCCAACCAAGTCGGGTACTCAGACACCATCAAGAAACCCGTATCAATCTGTTTGGTGACCTTTTCTTTAATTTTCAACGCCCAATCTGGACGGACTCTACGGAGCTTCTATTTCACTGGTCGGGCCTCAGGGTCAAGAGGAATCCGGTGCTGTACAATCTCAGGGTCGATTCCAGGCATGTCTTCGTAGTACCACGCAAAAACATCTTTGAAATCTTTTAATAAAGTGATTAAATGTTCACGTTCCTGTGAAGACAACGTGGACTTGATCTGGACCAAGCAAATCCTTCTCAGTACCCACATTAATTACAATGATTTCATCTACGAAGGGCTTAATACGCCTCTCCTCCTCGTGATCAACCAGAATTTTCAAAGCCCGAGGAATTTCTTCCTCTTCGTTTAATTCAAAATTTTGAAAATCAAGATCAGTGCAACAAACTAAAGGCACAGAGAAGTAAGTGAAATCTACTGCATTCCCATTCAAAAAGTTAGGATCCTCGGTTATAGTTGACTCGAAAGAAAAACTAAAAGAAGACCTAGACAGGACTGTGGTATTCGAGTTACCAACCCCAGAAGTACCAAACTTAGACTCCTCAGAAGAACTCGAATCTGATCCCGACTCAACAGACTCGATGGAATTAGATTCGAACTCATTATTCGGTTCAGAATAGCCAATAGTGCCCTTCTCAAATTGCCAGACCAGGGGTGGAGCCTCAGCTGCATCCACGATGAGACCAGTGAAATCCGTTGCTAGTTTATCCTTGATCATAGAGATAGTAATACTATCTCCCAAGTTGACGGGCTCAACCCCAATATTGGAACTTGCTAGTAGGCCAGCCAGTGGCATCCCTCACAACTCCTCATCATCGACGTCCAAGCTTGCATTCCTGCCTTGCTCTATACTAACGCTCAGGTCAATTTGCTCATCCTCATCTTCTGGTAACTGCTGTCCGAAAAAGATCTCAAATCCTAGGCACCTTGTCTTTGTTTCCTGGTCGACCCATGGCTCTGGAAATCCACAGAAAGGGAAATCTTCCCCTTGGTGGACAAAGCGTCCATTCAGGGTTCCTTGAATTGGCTTGTGGACCAGTTCATACTGCCCTCCGACCCTCTTTGCTTTAAGTCTCCCTCTCAACTCATCTCCCTTTCTCTTCCAGTTTTCGGCAGTAGGCTTGTACCCCAGCCCGAAAGCATGGGGGCTGTGACTTAACTCTCTGGCAATGGTATCTCCCTGCCTGCCACTCTTGCCTAGTCCTGATTCAGGAATGTGCCCTTGTTTGTTCATCATGTAGATGGACTGTGTGCTCACATAGTTCCCGTCATCCACCGCTATGATAGATTGAACTAGCTAGGCCTCTGCCAAGGAGAAGCTGGAAAGGAACACGTCCTCTTCACAATCCCAATCTGCACGGATTCAATGTTGCCAATTACACATAGATCACAAGCACACCAATCACTATCCCATTAACATCAGAACACAGTAGAAATTCCCATTTACGTCTCTTCCATTCCGATTGCTTTGGAGGGAAACCAAAATTATCCACAGAAAAGATTTGGGGCATAGACGTAAATTCAACATCAACAAAACCCACAATTACCCTTACTTTACGTGTTAAACCATGGGCCAATTCGTCTTTAACACTAGGATGGGACTTATTGATTCATAAGATTAAAGTTAGGACTAAATGGACCAAAAGATTGAAATTTGGGATTTAATGGTGCATTCCCGAAAAAATAAATACATTGTATAAATTCAAATTTAATATGATGTAGACTACTTTCAAATTATATTCGATTTGCACATTTCATTTTCTAACAATCTTTTTTGAATAAATTTTTTGGATTATGTATATGGAGATCCCTTAAATTATTAAAAAATATTACTTTGACCTTTTAAACTATAAAAATGTACAAATAAACTCCTAATCGATTGAAAAGTATAACTTTAACTCCTTAAACTACAAAAGTATATAAATAGACCTCCTAAACGTTAAAAACGTACTAATTGGACCCTATAATTAGAAGGGGTCAAATTAAAATACGTTAATAGTTTAGATGGTCCATTTGTATGCTTTTATAGTTTAAAGGGCAAAACGATACTTTTCAATAATTTAAAAAGTCTATTTGTACACTTTTATAATTCAAAAGATAAAAGTAATATTTTTTATTAATTTAAGAATTCTTCATATAAATAACTTAATTTTTTTTTCTCTCGAGATCAAAATACTCTTTCCAGAATAAGATAACACTGGAAGAGATTGAGTCAGATCCTCTTACCCCAATCCCTTGTCCCAAACCATTCTCACTAGATTCAAAATACGCATTGCGTATCACTGCAATTCTCCAAGTTTTACATTTATCAATTTCGTTCCTAAAAATTGGAGCTCAACAAAGAAACTGAAAAAAAAAAATCACAAATTGATTAAATTTAGACCGAACCACAGAATTTGATTTGATTTTCTCAATGAATAGTTCAATCCTTATTATTAAAATAGATGAATTCATGATTTAGTTAATGATTTTATAGTTATGGAACCAATTTGAAATCAAACCAAACCAAATATATGTATGTGTATGGATATATATATAATTTGCTACATATAGTAAATGCTCAAATATCTTATTAATACCAAATATATATATATATATATATAAACTTGCAATCGTATTGTATGGTGGTAGAACTAATTCTAAATAATTTACTAAACAATTCTTTGATTGTAAACAATATTTTTTATTAAATTGTGAACGATGACGAAATTCCTAAATACCGTGATTTCAAATTGAATTGGACAGCGTTTTACTAGACTTTCATGATTTAGTTTGATTCCAAATTTTATAAAATTATAAGTAGTGATTTAATCTTTGATTTACTCCTAAACCAAATCAATTCAAACTATGCTCACTCTTGTAGACCATATGTATATATTTTATGCTACAAATATTTTTCTTATTCAATTCTTGAAGTGTGTATTTCAACCACTTTCTGATCACGTGTTGTATTTATTTATTTTAAAGATAGGGAACCACCTAGTGACCGGGTTAAGAAGGAAAATGGTTAATAGTATGCATCAAGTAACTAACCCAAAACACTAATTTGAACAATGAAGGGAACACTTCCAAATATGCAGTTTGGGAAATTGGATTCCAAAAAAGAAGAAAATCAATCTATTAAAAGACCGTACAAACTACAAAGTCATTGGGAACATAACACCACACCACTGTGGCTTTCTTTGTTTCTCATCCAAAATTGCAGAAGGAAGGTGTAAACAGGCTCTGTTTGACTGCCGAGAAAATTGCAGTTGAAGGGAAAACAGTAATTGAATTCCCAAACACGTTTTTAGAAGTGTGTGGACTTTTGCAGTCGTAGATTGGCTTTCCCATGAATATTTTAGTTTTCTAAGAGTTTCCTTGCAATCAATAGAGCATTCAAAAGAAAAAAAAGAAAAAAAAAGGGAGGTAGTTCGTGGGAATCATTATTCTGAGATTGTGCATTCAAAAGAGGACAACGACAGATGGTTGTGGGTGGACCATTCCAATAAAAAGATGAAGAAATACTTACCCCACACTACTTTCATGTGAAACACGCTTTATCGAAGCAATTGCAGTTGATAAAACATGCCTTATCGTGGAAACGACACTAATATTTCTCACATCGCACTTCCTCAGGCTTAAATTTACTCTACTTTATAAGTATGTACACCATCATTCCCTATTCTTTGGACTCGGGAACAAAGTTCTTTTAGAAAAGAGTTGTGGTTACCTATCAATATAGAGCACCTGTTACTATCTGAATCGTTGGATTGTCGCAATCAAAGTAATCATTATGTTTCAAAGCTGAGAAATTGGAAATTCGCAAGGTCAATCTCAAAATTAGATAGGCAAAGTAAAACACCCAATTAAACGGTGAGTAAAGAGGGGAGATATTACTTATGTACTCTATTACACTGTACATTTTCGTGTTTTATTCAAGTCCACTACTACCACACTGATGTTATCTTTGCTACCCCGAGCCATTGCCAGCTCAATTAATACTGCTGCTGCCTCCGCAGCACGGCTTTGATTTACAGCCTCACTGAATTTGCTTTCATTTAGAGTCGCTTGAAGTCTCTTCTTAATTCTGCCATCCAGACATCTCCTTACGACCTGGCACTGGCATGCAACCTCATTTGAAACAACATCCCATAAGCCATCAGTAGCTAGAATCAGAAATTCATCTGCACTAGTTCTTTTGCTCACTATGATTTCTGGTTTCGGTATTACAAATGGTTTGAGGTAGTGATCCCCTGCATTCAATTTTCAAAACCTCGCGAGGAAACAAAATTACACCCGCCAGTATCTAAAGAGCACTTGAGCCACTGAGTTTAACATGATTGTTGTGGGCCTCGTGGTTGTCCTCAGAGTTAATTGTTGTATGGGTCAAGAGTTTGCTCATCAATTATGAGCCCAAATCCATCCCCCAACTTGACCCAAGGCATCAGGTTAGAGTTTAGGATCTGCCAAATGCTCCTTAGAAACTGATATGTTAACTAATAGGTGAAATGGATTAATGATTTTCTATGGTCTTTAGAAACAATGTGCACCCTTATAAATTTTGTAAAAAGGACACATGGCCATGCCCAAAATCAACTTAAAATGTTTAACATGTCCATTTATACTAGAAATAGAGATGCGGACGTTGGTGTCTAGCACAAGAAGAAAGACAATATGGTATATCAACTCTTACACTAATAGCAAATAATACAGTTATTATCCCTGTCTAACAACTCTGACCACCACACAAATGGTCATGCTGAAGCACAAAACCAACACAATCCTTTATTTTTGCTTGGCTAGATTTTCATTTTCTTCTTCTCTGTCTAACCAATAATTAAAAGGAGCCTAACCTAAGAAACCTATTCTAAGGTGGTTATGAAAATCCTGCTTCAGAATGTAATGTTTAGGAAAGATTCACTCGTGCTCCTAGAAACATATGATATATGCTTTCCCAAGAATCAGCTCAAAAGTTATTTCCAGTCAGATTGTGCAAATAAGCAGTTCAAACACAAAACAATTACAAGCTGAACCCAAATGTTCAATGGACAGCAAGAAAAGACATTCCACCACCAGAATCTACTCCAAAACAACCAACTACTTGCTACACTCAGCTAATTAATTACCAAAGTATCAATCCAAGATTTGATAATTTTCTCAGAAAACCAGATTCATCTATGGAATCAAGTATAATTCAAACCAAACCAAGCCAAGCCTTAAGTCCCATCAAATGGGGTCGGCTATGGAATCAAGTATAATCGCATAATAAATTTTTACATACCTATGGATCTTGAAGTAGAAAGAACTCCTAAGACTCGAGGCCCATTCCAGTCTATAACCCTTCCACCAGCACCTTCAATTCTCTCCAACTCATCAGGTCTGTCAGGCTGTGCATAGAAATGATATCAACAAAATAATCTGGAACTGTATATGCAAAATATCAAACGAGATATTATATATTTTTTTTAATAGATATTGGATCCATCAATTACAATATATTGATAAATTGATAAATACGATGGATGTAGAGTGAATTTTCTAGTTCACTCAGAATGCAACCAGGGCAGTAAAGAGCCAACATGTAATTCAACTTGAATTTTCTAGTTCAACCAGAATAATGAACATTTACGACAATGCTGCCATTTCCGAGGGGACACCAACTCCTCATGACACTCCAAGCATGTGTATCATACCTTGTGGATGTGTTCAAAATTAGATTTTATTATTCTGGAAAATTTGCTGACAGATCTCAAACACTCTACAACACAGCCCAAACTGCTCGACTTTTTATTATTTTTAATAGAATTTGACATTATAGTCATGCACACCAATCACAAGTCGAGTATACAGTCAGCGGTTTTCTATATTGACAGAAACACAATGTAGAAATATACAAAGTATAACTATCAAAATGAACTTTTCAAGCTTCATCTTCACATTATGGAATTCTTAAATAGATATTTAAAATGTTAACAAAATTTGTACATTTGATGTATATATTAGAATCATATACCCTATTTGTTTCAGTGTCCTAAATTTTTAGATTTTGCAATCTTGTGTTATGCTTATGTCCCATGCCCCAGTTTGTGCCACTTAGATCATTACTGCCAAACAAACAGGTCAATATAACTTCAAGCTAAGCATGGTGGGTTTACTAATCTTGAAGATTTGGAGTCCCCTTTTTCTTTCTCAAAAACATGGAAACCTCCTGATAATTTCTCTCTACTGGAAAAATATATTAATAGATGCTTTAATTTTGTAAAGATGGCGTGTTATGTAGAACTCCATAATGCTGAATGTTTCAAGCATATCTTCAACTACTTTCCAGTTAAAATCTATTATGCTGATAATTTTGGAGAATATGAAGAAAATTTATCGTGTATGAAAAAGCGGAGGGACCACAAATAAATTAATTGAGATTTACCACCTCGAACTAATTAGATTCTTCGCTCTATATGTAGGGTCCCCATCCAAGCCGTAATGGTATTGTCCAGTTTGGGCTAGGCCCTCACGGCTTAACGTGTCATTATTACCAGGAAGGGATGCAAACTCACTTATACAACACCATGAATTTTGCTTACTTAGCCGATGTGGGATGAGATGTGAGACTAAGTGCCATAGAAGTCATATTGGAATCAGAAGACTTTGGACCTACAGTATATGCACAAGGGGTGAACTCACTAATCAAAAACTATATACAGAATGATTCGTGACATTCCCAAAAGCTGGAGGTAAAAATATGTCTAGCATCTCTTTAGACTATATAAACTCCTGACAAGGCAAGAACACGCTCTGACCAATGACCACTATGGCCACATTCCACATTCCAGCCATGCCCAATGATTCATTGCATATTAAACCATAGCTGCCCTAGAATCCACTAAATTGCAAGTTGCAACACCACAACCATGTTGTCTTCATCATCACGAATTGAGCCTAATATTCTAAGAACATTAGCAAATTTTGGATACATAGGTTTAACTAGGACACTTTTACCTCATACTAACCAAGACTAAAAGATGACTACATTCATTAAAAGTGATCATCCTTGGCAAAATAAAGAATAGCAGGTGCAACCTAATTATCTCCAAACCCAGAGTGATCATCAGAATTTGTTTAAATGGTATGCTTGAATTGAGGTATTTATTCACAAATACAATCCAAGCATGCATGAACTTGGTTCCTCAAAGAATTAAACTTGAAGTAAAAATTTGAAGCAATGTGCAAAAATGAAACCAGGAGAGAAATCAACAGTCCAATATGTTCAAGCTGAAAAGCCTTAGAATTCAAATTTATATCCTTAAATTAGTTTTGCAAAAAGGCCTTTATTTGAATTCATGCTAAATGTCTTACAAATTTGGAGGACTTCACTTTCATAGCGAGGACTTTGTGCAGGTTTATGAGATTCTTGTACAATAATAGAACTTCCTAAAATGCATTCTGATGCATAATACTTGGTAAACCTCCTACTAAAGCTCCAAACTTTTGTTTTATTTTACTGCCCACCAGCATTTGTCACTAAAGTCCTCTAACTAGAGTCCTTCACAGTTCATACAATACCATACGCAAGCAGAAGTCCTGACCATAATTAAGCCTTCAAAAGTTCGCATACTTAATAATCTCATGGTCAATAGTGTGAGAAAACATATTCAGCTTGTTTGGTTCCAATTTTCAGAAAATAATTTTCAGAAAATTCTACTTTTTTATTTTTCGTATTTTAATATTTTTAATGAATTTTTTTAATATTTTAAACAATTTTTTTTTAAAAATTTTTAGACACCTAACGTAAATACACTTCAAAAGTATAATATTTGTAAAAAAAATCTTTAAAAAATACACTAAATACCAAAATATACGAAAATTCAATACATTTTTCGTATTTTTGTGTATTTATTAATTTTTTAAATATTTTTCACAAATGTTTTACTATTTAGATACATCTAAGTAAAGTGCATCTAAAAAAGTAAAAAAATTACTCCCTCCATTCCAAAATATTAGTCCCTTATTCCATTTTTCATTGTCCCAAAATATTAGTCCCTTTTCAAAAATTAAGTACAAAAATAATATAAATTTCCTATTTTGCCATTTTTTTAAATTCATTAACAACATAAAAAGTGCAATTATGACATTGATATTTCCCAAAAAATGTACTATCAAAGGGTAATTTTGAAAAATCATTTTTTTTAAAGTACAAGAATTGTACTACCAAAAAAAGTTAGATTCCCCAAAAAGAAACATTATTTTAGGACGGGGGAGTACTTAAAATTTAAAAAATATTCACTAAAAACCAAAAAAAACACGAAAAATGAAAAATTCAGTTTTAAAAAAACTGAAACCAAACACACTGATTCTACAAATTTCTGTACTAATTTAAGAAATCCAATAGACATCTATGGCCCCCAAATGGCATAGGTGTTACGAGGAAGCCAAGCCAAAGGAGTAATGTAGTTCTAATACTGCTATTTTGGTTAGGCAGGTAGCAAGAACATAATTTGGTATAAGTATTAATATGAAAAAAGTATGTCTAACCGGATAAGTTATACTTTTCAAAAACAGGGGATAATCAATCGTGTTTCCTACAATTCTTCGAAAATACTAACCACTGCCCCTGCCAATAGGTGTTGTTTAAGATTAGTATATATGTAAAAAGTGTATTATGTGAAAAGTGTTTAAAATATATAGAAGGTGTATTGAAGTTCTAACTCTTTTGACATAGTTTAAAAAATCTTAACTAATGTTTATCGGTCAGTGGTTAGTATAACCTTTTCAAGAATCAAATAACACATGCCATAAATAACTGTGTTTGTTATGGTTTCCATTGCCCCTGTTTCCAAATTTGTTACACTTGAGTAAAGAATGAGAACTGAGTTTCAAATGTTGTGGGCGTGTGTCTCGAATTTAACCCAGATGATACTTAATTGTTACTCGTTGGTGACATACATGACCTAATTTCCGACCGGGTATTTGTATTTGGGGTCTATTTTGATCTGATTTTCTATTTTCGAATTCTTGTATATATTGGGTTATTCCAGGCTTCTAGGGTTATGATTATCTTGTAAGCTTCAGTGAAAAGATTGTCGAGAGATAGAGCTGACTTATTGTAATCTCTGAACTAATAGTGAAACTCATTTGTTGCCCATGAACGTTGACTTCCAGTCAAACCACATATATTTTGTTCTGTTTTAACTTTTTCTCATATTTGTGTTTGCCTGGTGCCATTCAATTTCAAAATATCTTTTGTGAGTGAAATCTCACTCATCCGTCATTCTGTGTTTTGAAATGTTAGGCAAACTTTAGATTATAGGAACCCTGAGAGAATGAAAATGTGATTTTGGATCACCATGATTCTACCATTTGGATAAAATCAGAATGGGAATGTGATTTTTGATCTCTAATCTGACCCTAATCAATTTCCCAGACTGAGGAATCTGATTCCCTACTCCCCAAAGTAATCTTGGAATCCTTCTTTGAAAAAAAAGAGAGAGAGAGTGAGATTGATTTATTTTCTAATAAACTCCAATAATTTTTATTTTATTTTTTTTCCCTGGAGAAGACTCTAAATTATCCAAGCACTTGAATGAGATTATCCAGATGTCATACTATTGGCCCAAAAGATCCAAAATTACCTTATGATCATTAGACATAGATACAGCGACACCTCGTCTTGACAGCACAGCTCTTGAGTCGCCGCAATTGGCAACCACCACCTCCTCCTCCCCAACCACCGCCACCACCGCCGTGGAACCTATATTTGCCGTTATATCATTCACTTCCTCATCCATCTTCCCAAAGCACGCCACCATCACCTTCTCCCAATCCTCCTCCGACCTCGTTTCCACATCAATCTCCTCTTCGATCTCTTTCACCAGCAACCAGTGTAATCGATCACGGCAAGAATACGCCACTCTTGACCCTCCGTGCCCATCGTATACGCCGAAGAAGTCATACTCTCTCGAATCTCTGCTCAGAAACCCTAGCTCCACTGTCACTGCGTCCTCCATTTCTCTTCTTCTGCCGATCACCGATGTCGATCCATGTGACGTGCACGTTACACTCCGCGACTTCTCTCTCGACGAAATGACGTCATTTCCCGACGACGATGACGAAAGCTCACAACAATCTTCGGTTTGTGAAAGGACCGAATCAATCTCTCGGTTCTTCTTTGAACACTGATCATCGCCAAAACATGCTAACGTCATTTTCCGGCGACAGTTCAAAGACGGTGACGTGAGTCGCGCGCCGTTCATGATTTAACATGCGAGATGAGATGGGAGAAGTTTTTTTTTTTTATTTCTTTTCAATATTATAATCCGCTGGATTAGCGCCACCTGGACTAAATGCGGCGTTCTAGTACGGGAAATGGAACCGCGACTTGGATTTCGCACCGGAGTACGTGTGGGGCTGAGATTGAACCAGCTAAACGTGGCGTTCGGATCGTAAATTACGTGATTTTGTTTGGCGGGAGATATCGTTTTGAAGTGACCCCCTCCCCACGTGTAATTTCCAGAAGTAAATTACGTTGCGTCTCGAGCTCGGACATTTTTTCAGTCAACAACATCGGTTTTTTAATGTTTTTTATTTTCAATCTGATCCAATTTTTTAAGACGAATTTAGAAGTTTGTGTTTTTTTTCTCTAAAATAATTAATAAATTTTTTAATAAAAATGAGATTAAATATTATATAAATTAAATTTTATGAGAGTTTAATGTAAGCTTTATTTGGGAAGTTGACTATTTTAGTTGGTGTTTTAAATATTTTAGCTTGATTAAAATAATTGTGTTTGAAAAATAATTGATTTTTTTATAATTAATTTAATAATTGTGAAAGAAAAAATAAAATGATTATGACTTAAATGTAACATTTTATCTTATTGACTATTTTAACATATTTTATATTTTAATGAGTTATTTTAGGCCAAGTTTGGGAAGATTAAATAAGTGAACTTTTTGACTTTTCTTGCATTATGTGTAAAAAAAGTAGAGAGGAGATGTTGATTGATGTGACTCAAAAAAGATAAAAAGATAAAATAAGTGCACTTTTTTAGTTTAGCCAAACTTGACCTTAGTCAAACTCTCTTCCCAAACAGATAATTATACGAAATTTATGGGAAAACCTAAAGAAAGTCACTGTAATTTACCTAAATGATAAAACTACAAGAATAGAGTAACTATTAAGGCATCATTTGACAAGTTAACATTTTAGTTAAAAAGTTAAAAAATTACTAAAAAAGTTAAAAAGCCTATAACCTATACCAAAAAATTAAAGATTCCCTTTTCTCTCTACTTTTTGTACATCTTTTCGTTAAAAGTCAAAAAGTCACTCCAAACATACTAGTTTTTTTTACCTTATATTTTAGGCCAAGTTTGGGAAGTCTCAAAAAAGTCAAAAAGTCAAAAAGTTACTCAAAAAGTTAAAAAGTTATCACTATTCACCAAAAGTCAACAATTACGGCTGCACAACTCCAAATTTTAATTTTCCCTTACAAACTAATTTTTACAATTTTTTATTACACATTTTTCCATAAAAAGTCAAAAAATTAACCCAAACATTCATATTTTCAACCTTAACTTTTTAATCTAAAAAGACAAAAAGTGTACTTATTTAGGACACCCCAAACAACCCCTAGTCAAAATGTCAAAAAGTTACTAAAATAGTCTGTTCCTAAACAAGGCCTAAATACACTCAAGCCTTCTTAGTTTTTTGGCTAAAATAATCAAAAATAAATAAATAAATAAATAAATAAGAAAATTAAAATTTTAAAAAACCAATGTGTTTGAGGTGCATTAAAAAATGTGTACTGCTATTAGCACTCAAATTAATATTTGAGACTTCCTGTTTCTTTCATTTTTTTATTACAATAATAACATCTGTTGGGAATTAGATCGGATCGGATCGGACCGGACCGGACCAGATCCATAACCCATAATAAGATAATTATTTTATTTATCTTTAATTATTTGAATTTTTATGATAAGATAATTATTTAATTATTTATAAGAGAGTTTGAATGATAGTAGATATCTATCTACGCATCTCTATATATCATATACGGAGAAAAGAAATATACGTGTTTGTGTGGGATTTTATCCATAAGAGATCTCTAAAAAATAGTTTTTTTCTGTTCATCTTTCCAAGGTCACCATTTTTATACCTTGAAATTTGGAGTGTGTGTTTTATAAATGAGACTCTAATAGTCTCTTTATTGACGTGGAATTTGCAAGAAGGGTTTGTAATTCAAGTTTTCGGATCTTATTACATGGGTGTTTTTTCCACCTAAGATAACCCATTATTTCTAACAGTGGCATCAGAGCCTCTTGCTTGTTTTGGCCTCTTGATTAGTATGGTATTGATATATTTATTGCTTATATTATTAGATTGATGCATCATTAATAATGTTTTATATTATGACGTATATAAAGAGATGTTTTTGGGTTATCCACTACAACAAATTTTTGTACTCAAAAATAGCAAATAGGATTCCATTTTATTTATTTTTTTGTAAATGAAATTTATATATTATATTGTACTCTACATAAGCTTTTTATTGATATAAAATAGAATTGAATCGGAGTTAAATTAAAATATATATATGATTTTTCAAAAATTTTTGAGTTAAATTTGTATTTTCTGAACAGTTTGAGCAAAAAATAATTTTTTGAATATTGCTATTGCAACTCTATAGGGCTTGCGGTTCAGACGTGCGTTATGCTCCCAATATGGCAAAGCAGTAGTGCAAACAAAGGCGGTGTTTGACAACAATTTTTTTTTGGACTTTTTTTTATTTTTTTCACTAAAAGACAAAGTTTTTGCAAAACTAAAAAAAATAAATCTAAACAAAATATCATATCAAACGCCATAATTATTTCATTTTTTCTCTCACAGATATCACATCCAACCACAAAGAAACCCAACTATCTTTTCAAATACCAAAATTTTTTTCTTTAATAATATCCTACAATTAAAAAAAACCTACATAAAAATCCACTTCCGAAATACCCCCAAAGTGTTTACTAATTGCTAAGTGGGCTTGTTATATAAATATATTTGCTATGTTGGGCCACACTTAGTATCTTAAGCTAGGTAGATGGATCATTGGTCCAGCCCAAAAACGTTGGCATGTTGTTGCTAATTTTTTATCTATCCAAGCAGTGAGTTAGGAGTCGTGGACCATGCAAATGTCAGGGCTTTTGTTTTATTTCATAATTTGAAAAAAATTAACAAAAAATTTAAATTAAGTTTTTTTTTTGGAAATATTTAGCAAAATTAATTTTCTGATTTATTATATTACTGTCATGATTAATTAAAAAAATCAATTAACTTTTTTTTAGCATTTTGTTATGCTTTATATTTGTTGTTGTGTTAATTTATTTTGTGATTAATTAATATGTTGGCTATGTATCAATATATTAAATATGAGTCCTAGCTTTTATTGTCCAACACTCTTTTCCTTAAATAGAATTGTAGTTGAACTCCATCATGCGACCCATTTAGATTGCTTTTATTTTTTAATTGCTCAATTTAATTTAATTTAGTTTGCTTGTTTGTTTTTTGTTTTTGTTTGTTTGTTTGTTTATTTTTGTTTTCTGAATGGAGGTGACATTGGTATTCATTAGTGAAAAATCTAGAAACCCTAGATATTGATTTGTGATTATGTACCAATTTTAAGCAAAATATAACAATCCTAATCAAACAATCAAGAGAAAGAGACACAAAGATTTTACGTGAAAAAACCACAATTGGACACCTTCCAATTGTGATCAAAAAACCACGGGCAACTGCCACAAGACAATCCACTAAGAAGATTTAAAGGAATTACACAGGTATCACTCTCAATTATCTAGCGAATCCACAACGCCTAATTGAACCAACCTCTATGTGCCTCTTCCAACCCCATCTTCACCACGGAATTGTCTTTCTGATGAGCCACTCCAGATTCCACCAAAGCTTCAGGCTCGAATTCTTCAGAATCCACAACTGAAGAACAACTCTCTCTTTTGTGTATGACAAACAAACCTTTGATGTACTCTCTTTAAACCATGAGTTGAATACTCAATAAAACATCAAAGAAAAAATAACAAAATATCCCCAGATATAAACCTTTAAGAACCAAAAAGAAGATCTGGAGAGATTCAATGAATGAATCAATGAATAGCCTAGATTTGGGAGAAACCCAACTATTTATAGAAAACCAAAGCAATCCTAGTTGGGAAAGAAAACCAACTTCTTGTAGAAAACCAACTTCTTGCAGAACTCCAAAGTAATCCTGTTTTTGAAGGAAACCAACTTCTTAAAGAACTCTTGTTACAACTTTGGTTTTGATCCATGGAATTTGACAACAAAAGGTCCTAACAATTAGTACACATGTTTTTATTTTATCGTGTATGGTTGAATATATACCTGATAAATGTATTGGTGAAGTGACATTCCCGTGTTTTTTCCTTTTGTATTTAGAATCAATGTAGTAGGATTCTTTTGGGTTGTAAATTATTATTATTATTATTTTGATGTATTTTTCCATAGCCATGTAAGGGGATGTGTTTCATTATCACCAATATATTTCAAGGTTGCCTTAACATGTTGCACTAAAATACCAATAGAGCTTCAAGTGGAGCCCACGTGCAAATTGTATGGCACAATTTATGGACTCATTTATATCATGTATAATTTAAAATTGTGGATAATGGGAATTGTTCCCTACATTTTATTTTAAATTAAATAGACATTTTATTCTCACTTACATTGTGGGAGATGATTACTAGCACCTAAAAATGCGAAATTTTCGATCTTATAATGTGAAAAATAATTTTATGGTCTAATAATATTTAGAATAAAATATTGAGATATGTGTCTAATTAAATCTTTGCGCAATGAATTAGTGAAATGTCCTCAAAGAATATTATTGTTGAACTTAATAAGGGAGATAAATTGAATGGAAATAACTATGATATATGGCACAAGAAGGTTCAATACCTTCTCAATGAGCAAGAGTTGCTCGACTATTTGACCCGATCTTTTCCTATTTGATTACTGTATCCGGACTTAGGTTCCGTGGATCCTATCAGTGTATAATTGTTGCTGTCGTCCTTTATTTTCTCATTTGAGTTATAGGATGTGTTGGGCAGGTTTGTTTCAGGTTGGTTGGGTCCGGAAACCAAGTGTTGCTGTCCAGTTT
This sequence comes from Camellia japonica, assembly GCA_030407325.1. Taxonomy (NCBI): domain Eukaryota; kingdom Viridiplantae; phylum Streptophyta; class Magnoliopsida; order Ericales; family Theaceae; genus Camellia; species Camellia japonica. Next base: position 121,215,190 of record JAPPVO010000002.1, on the reverse strand, counting down.
TTGGTTGGTCGCTCGAGCGAGGGTTTGGTCGCTCGAGCGAGGGTTGAGTTTTGTCTCTGGTAGCTCGAGCCAGGGTTTCTTCGCTCGAGCGAGAGATTGCGTCTAGTATAGACCTGAGAGCAGTGTTTCTTCGCTCGAGCGAGCTTTTCTTCGCTCGAGCGAGCGAGGCGTATGTTTTCGAGTTCTTCGCTCGAGCGAGCATTCTGTCGCTCGAGCATGCTTCTGGGTTGCAGACCTGAAGCATTGCATTCTTGGCTCGAGCGAGATTTTCTTCGCTCGAGCGAGCGTTTCTTGTGTCTGGTCGCTCGAGCGACCATGTCTTCGCTCGAGCGAGCCTGTCCAGTTTAAATAGGCAGCAGCGGGATTTTAAACAGTTTTTCATCCTCTTTTTGATCCCAAACCCTAGTTCCGAGTTTTCTCTCTCCCTACTCACCTTTTCTCTTAGGTTTGATCTACTTAGAGTGTGTTTCTACCCTAGATCCTTTATTAAAAAGATAGTGTGGGTCGAGGGCTTCAGTTTAATCTGAACAATCTTGGTTTTGGAGCACTTTGAGTTTGGGTCATAATCTTCGTCTTCTAATTTTTGGGTTATTTCTTCGAGGTAGGGATTTCCTACTCCAATTTATGAGTTTTGTTCTAAGTTTTGGTATTTTGATATGTTGGGGGTATTTTGGTAATTTTGGGAAAAACCCTAATTGTTTAAATAAATTGAATTGTATATTTAATTTAAGGAACATTGGGAAATTAGTTAAATTCATGAAATTGAGGAATTTATTGATTAAATGGGGTAGTTGGTTAATTTAAATCACTCGTCTATCGAATTGTTGATTTATTTATTTCCAGTCTAGAAATAACTGTTTTGGGCTATCGGTGGAGGATAGTCATGATTGTTGTAGACATTGCATGTGGATTAGGGATAACTGAAACTAATCACATTGGTTTAGTCATTAATTTTGACTGTTGAATTAATACAGACATTATGTGTATTGATTGTTTGTTGTATATGTTATGTGCTTATATACATTGTATTGTGTGGGAGGAGATAGGGGATGTACTCCACGGTTTAGGGGAAGATAGGGGATGGACCTCTAAACCGGATTTTGTTTGGGAGGAGATAGGGAATAGACTCCATTAGCATCACTTTTATGTGTGCTTATTTATATTGAAGTGTTTTATTGATACAGCACTAAAATGTGTATCAAACTGGAAGTATGAAGTGTTTTGATGTGAGCCTGAGTCTCATTTATTATGTTGAGATTGGAAGTAATGTACTGTGATATACAAATTCACTGTTATAGTTTGGCCAGGTTCTGAGCCATATTGGTAAAAAGGAAAAGTTGAATAACTAATGGAAAGTGAAACTGATAATTTGTATTATCCATCTATTGAATGCTATTGCTTTATTCAATGCTTATATTTGGTTTAGTATATTTCTACTGGGCTGTGGCTCACCCTATAAGGGAACATCATTTTCAGGTCCAGGTGATTCGCTACCTCCAAGGACTTAGCTTGGAAGGAACCAGATTTCGAAGCCTTGTTTTAAGTTATTTGTTTTTATTTGATTTACATGTAAACATTCAAGCTTAGGGCTTTATTTGTATTTGAGTTAGAACTCATAATTTTGTATCCAAGTGTTGGCCTGGCAAGTTGTAAGCCCGTAGGGCATTTATTTTGATGTTACATGTAATGTCTTATTTTAGTAATACTCTGATGAATGAATTGTGGTTTATTTACTTGAGTAATGCATCTCATTATTGTGTGTGTTATGGGTTATTTTTGAGGGCGTGACAACACCTGAGGCAGGGAACATGACACAGTATCGTTGTTACCAAGATGCCTATGCAAACTGGTTTAAGAGGGATATGAGTGTGCACTTTACCTTGTTGAGCTTCATGCATGATGACCTCGTTGGGGAATTTGAGAAATTCCCAACTACCAAGAAATATGGGATCAATTACGCCTAAAGTATGAAGGCACGATAGCAACTAGGTTGTGTGCCCTTACATTGAAGTTCAATCAATATATGATGGACCCAAAACATACTATGGCTAAGCACCTTAGGGTGATATCTGCCATGATTAGAGAGATGAAGGCAGCTGGCAATGATCTCATTGATGAGTAACAGATTCTATCAGTCATCAGATCCTTACTTGACCCTTCATGGGGACATGTGAAATTGGTGATCGCGCACAATGAGAAAATCAAAACTTTTGATGACATTTCTTGATAGCTTGAGCTCGAGGCAGAGCGCAAAGATGCAAACCACACTGCTACACTTGTCGCTAAAGTTGGAAAGCACAAGGGATACAAGCCTCAGCGCAAAGGACAACAAAAAGGAGCTAGACAAGCAAATGTTGAGAATCTGGCACCAAGGGATGGTTGAGTAACCAAGTGTTGCAGAGGCAAGCGTGGTGGACATAATGACAAGTCCAAACTCAAATGCTATAACTGTGGATAAAAGGGTCACTTCGCTCAGGAGTGTACTGAACTGAAGAAGGTATACCTTATTACTAGCTCTCTAAATATATTTGTTTGTTCACATGTTTTTATTGCTTACTCTCTCCTTGGTTGGATTGTAGACATAGGAGCAACCAAACATGTAGCTAGAGATCGGGTTGGATTTGTAGACTATCGTCGGATACCAGTTGGTAGGAATTATGTAATAATGGGAAATGGAGTTCAAGAAGAAGTCTTAAGAGTTGGTACCTTTTAGCTCAAGTTGCGTACTGGGCGCAACTTGCTCTTTCATAATGTACTTCATGCACCCACTATCCAATGCAATCTACTTTCAGTTTTAGCACTTTTGAAGTTACATTTTTCTTTCCATTTTGAGGACATTAGAACATTTTATGGTCACGGTAATTTGAGGTATGGTTTCTTTATGTTAGATTTAGATTCAGAATTGAATAATAATTCCCTTATTTGTGTTGCATCTCCTTCTTTTTCTGATAATGTATCTGATTCCATTAAATGGCATGCAACACTAGACCATATAGGACAAGAAAGAATTGCTAGATTGGCTAGAGAATGGCTATTGGCCTCTCTCACCAAAGTTAACCTACCTATATTTGAGCCTTGTTTAGCTAGAAAGGCATGTAGAAAGCCTTTTGGTAAGGCTTCTAGAGCTATTCATCTGTTAGAGTTAGTCCATTATGATATTTGCGGACCAATGAATGTCAAGTCACAACATGGCATATCCTATTTTATAACATTTATAGATGATTTCTCACATTTTGGCGCAATATTTTTGTTATCTCACCGCTCTGAAGCTTTGAATTATTTCAAACACTTTGTAGCAGAGATTGAGAATCAGAAAGAGAGGAACTTGAACTGATAGGGGTCGAGAATATTTGTCTAATCAGTTAAGAGAATTTATGAGGAAAAAGGGATACACAGACAATTGCCAATTCCTTCCTAGGACTCACAACAACATGGTGTTGTAGAGAGAAGGAATCGCACACTTTTAGACATGGTTAGGTCAATGATGGCGCAAGCTAATCTCCCAATAAGTTACCAGGGAGATGCTTTAATGACTGCGGCTACGTTTTTAACCCGAGTGCCTTCAAAGTCGGTTCCTACCACTCCATATGAGTTATGAAACGGTGAAAAGCCTAATTTTGAAGGTTTACACCCATGGGGATTGGCTGGACATGTTTAGAATACTTCTCATAAGTATGGGAAATTAGGTCCTGGAGTTAATAAATGTATTTTGATTAGATATTTAGAGTACTCTAAGGGCTATGTTATGTATGATGATCACCTCGATGAGGGAATGATTGAAATAGAGTCATGCGATATTGATTTCCTATAAGAGGATTTTCCAAGTATTGGTGAGGTGAAAAAGGATCTTGAACTCTATGAGTTAGAAGAACCTTTGGGAGACCCTTCTAGATCTCACAAATAGGATGAGAGTCACAAGCGATCCTCTACCTAGTGGAAGTATACCATTAGGAGCCCTCAAGATCCACAGATTCGTAGAAGCCAACTTTAAATAGTTCCTTGCCGACGCTTCGATATAGAATGAGAGCCCTTCATGAGTATTTCTGTGGATGCTGATGAGCCAACTTCTTTTGAGGAAGCCACGAAATCACTTAAATTTTGAAAAATGGATAACTGTTATGGAGGAGAGATGAGCTAAATGGCTAAGAATAATGTATGGGAGTTAGTTGACCTTATACCTGGGCGCAAGATGATTGGTAACAAATGGGTCTTAAAATTAAGCACAAGGCTAATGGATCAATTGAGAAGTACAAGGCTCGACTCGTGGTGAAGGGCTATACCTAACAAGAGGGTATAGATTATGAGGAGACATCCTCCCTTGTAGTGAGATTTGCCTCCATTCATCTCACTTCTAGCTATCGTCGTACATCTAGATTAGAATTGTTCCAAATGGATATAAAGACAACA